>OX453256.1:4832006-5080491 GCA_949709985.1 Luffia ferchaultella | reverse complement strand
GAGTACCAACACGATAGGTCTGCGATTGATGGTTTTGAAAATATAAGCATTTAAATATTTGGTGACGTTGTCACATAGATCTCGTCAAAACATCAAGTTTGAGTACCAACACGATAGGTCTGCGATTGATGGTTTTGAAAATATAAGCATTTAAATATTTGGTGACGTGGTCACATAGATCTCGTCAAAACATCAAGTTTGAGTACCAACACGATAGGTCTGCGATTGATGGTTTTGAAAATGTAAGCATTTAAATATTTTGTCATGTGGTCACATAGATCTCGTCAAAATATCAAGTTTGAGTACCAACACGATAGATCTGAGATTGATGGTTTCGAAAAAATAGTCAGTTAAAAATGTGGTCACGTGGTCACATAGATCTCGTCAAAACATCAAGTTTGAGTACCAACATGATAGGTCTGCGATTGATAGTCTCGAAAATATAAGCTTTTAAAAATTTAGTCACGTGGTCACATAGATCTCGTCAAAACATCAAGTTTGAGTACCAACACGATAGGTCTGCGATTGATGGTTTTGAAATTATAAGCATTTAAATATTTGGTCACGTGGTCACATAGATTTCGTCAAAACATCAAGTTTGAGTACCAACACGATAGGTCTGCGATTGATGGTTTTGAAAATATAAGCATTTAAATATTTTGTGACGTGGTCACATAGATCTCGTCAAAACATCAAGTTTGAGTACCAACACGATAGGTCTGCGATTGATGGTTTTGAAAATATAAGCATTTAAATATTTGGTGACGTTGTCACATAGATCTCGTCAAAACATCAAGTTTGAGTACCAACACGATAGGTCTGCGATTGATGGTTTTGAAAATATAAGCATTTAAATATTTGGTGACGTTGTCACATAGATCTCGTCAAAACATCAAGTTTGAGTACCAACACGATAGGTCTGCGATTGATGGTTTTGAAAATATAAGCATTTAAATATTTGGTGACGTTGTCACATAGATCTCGTCAAAACATCAAGTTTGAGTACCAACACGATAGGTCTGCGATTGATGGTTTTAAAAATATAAGCATTTAAATATTTGGTGACGTGGTCACATAGATCTCGTCAAAACATCAAGTTTGAGTACCAACACGATAGGTCTGCGATTGATGGTTTTGAAAATATAAGCATTTAAATATTTGGTGACGTGGTCACATAGATCTCGTCAAAACATCAAGTTTGAGTTCCAACACGATAGGTCTGCGATTGATGGTTTTGAAAATATAAGCATTTAAATATTTGGTCACGTGGTCACATAGATCTCGTCAAAATATCAAGTTTGAGTACCAACACGATAGGTCTGAGATTGATGGTTTCGAAAAAATAGTCAGTTAAAAATGTGGTCACGTGGTCACATAGATCTCGTCAAAACATCAAGTTTGAGTACCAACACGATATGTCTGCGATTGATAGTTTTAAAAATATAAGCATTTAAATATTAGGTCACGTGGTCACATAGATTTCGTCAAAACATCAAGTTTGAGTACCAACACGATAAGTCTGAGATTAATGGTTTCGAAAAAATAGTCAGTTAAAAATGTGGTCACGTGGTCACAGATCTCGTCAAAGCATTAAGGTCGAGTACCAACACGATAGGTCTGCGATTGATAGATTCGAAAATATAAGTCTTTAAAAATTTGGTCACGTGGTCACATAGTGTAACAGTTATTTTCTGTTACTGTAATTTTAATAGTTTTTGTTAATTTTTTGATTGTGTAGATTCGTATTTGTTTTCGTTTTGGAAAATTTAAAACAAGTTGAAATTTTATATAAGCGACATCTAGCCTTTTTTGTTTTTATTTACCTAATTATCGATCTACTAATACTCTAACAACTTGTATTAACCTTCTGCCGAGAGATGGCGTTGTAAGGAATATTTGATAATTTTTAAATATAAAAGTTTATTGGACGATGCGAAAACCCGCCATTAAAAATGATTTGAAGGTAGGAAAGTTTCGATTTCGAGTGATGGGAACAGCGTGGCTTTCTTTTTGGCGTACGCAACCAGCGAGTGAACATCTCGAAAGCTATTTTTTTTTTTTTAGCCTTTAAACGGCTATCTGTTGTTCTTGATTGCTTCGAATAGTGAGTCCAAGACGGCGGTAATGTCAAGCCGTTAATTTTTATAAATTCCGGTGAGTGATATTTTTTTGACTCGGTTTCGCCTGTCGCGATCGATGTTACTTGGATTCCCATAAAATAATATTTTGGTATTCTTTTAATAGAATTTAATTCGGCCCGGTTGCCTCCCGACAACCGACGATAAACGCTCGTTCGATATGGTGCGTTAGCCGTACGCCAGATTTGCTGGCAGACACACACACACACGTGCTCCGAGAAACAGGACAGGAAAACACATATCTGACACCTCACACGGAAGCCGTACATCCTGAGCTGGTTTTCATGATAACCTCAACGCACCGCTCGCCATGCTCTGCCAGTTAAGTCTTAATTTTTTCATCTCGTTAAAATTAAATTTTTACTAGTATGGCCCGATATTCGAGGAATCCGAAGTGCAAATTTTCTATTCTATTTTTTAATAAATTATAATATAATATTTGTTTGTATACTATGTGCCGGAAGTGGCGATATAACCTACCTTTTTTTTGTGTCTTATTTCATCAGTAATATTATGATTCTTTCTATAGATGCCTGAAAAAGGCACACATATTTATGTAAAGCGAAGCCAAGAGAGAGGTAGCGTTCCATAATTTTGTTTGTGATTTTTTTTTATCTTTTCCTCTGATTTTTATTGTATGTGCTATGTGTAATCTTATTTAATTATAGCGTTATAACGAAACCTGTGGATATTAATTTCATAACCTTTCCTGGTATATGGGATTCTGGGGAAACAGATTTTAAAAACCAGGTGGCGCCCTATTTTTTTTTATATATTCATTTAAACCCATTTAACGATACAGTACTGACTTGCTTTTCATTTCATTAGTTTTATCTCGGGACACAGTAACTTGATTTTGTAAGTTTTTCTTTGATTCATCTTTTAAATCTTAATAGTAGCAGTTTCGGGATAACTTTAGATTGTGGGTGGCGCACGAAAAGGCTTCCAGGATTCACACCCAAGTAGATCCAGTGGTAAGATGCTCATACTCAGACCATCCTGAGCTACATACATTCATCTCGGCAAGCGGGCATATAATTTTGTATCAAAACCATTATACCACCACTACATAAAAATTATTAAAAATCTTGTTTCACTGGCGCCCAACGTGGGGCCATTCTTAAACCATTCCACTTACTCCAATTAAACTGCTATTAATTTTGTTTATTCATTAAAAATTATTGTTAATTTCTTATTTTGTTCATTTAGGAAAATTATTTCTATATTTTATTAAATGAAAAGTCTTGATATAGGACACATTTTCTCTCTTGTCATTTTGATGTGGTGATTATATTAAATGAAGATTACCCTCAATTTTTTTAATAAAAATTTGTTATCAGTTATTCACAGGTTTCTATTCTAATGATTTCCACGTAACGATTTCATATGTAAAAACCAGTGTTTAAGTTTAATTAGTTTCTTTAATACCTGACTTATTTCGTATAACAAACTTAGCTTCCTTTTTTGTTTTCATCTGAGGAACATACTTTTTTTTTATCCTAATTGTACTGAATATTGGTTGTTACTTTGTATACTCGTGTGAGAAATTAACTAATTTCAGGATGGCGCTAAGGATCGAGTTCGAATATCTCACCAGACCTGAATTAGTTTATGAAGCTCAGCGAAGGGGCTTAGAACCTGAGGACAGCTCTACTGTACAGGATCTAAGAACCTTGATCAAGGAGTATGGCGAGCCTGATGCGGAGGCAGAGCGGAAATTTTTACAAACTGTAACGCCGACCGACGAGTTGAAGGTCTGCGCTGACAATATCACGAACGTTCGTCGCTCGCAACATACGGTTTCAACTTCGTGCAAACGCAGGTGTCTCACTAAACTCACACACACGATTCAACGCCTACAAAGACTTCCAGCCTTATCACTTGAAATTGAATTTAAAAAGGCCGAGTTAGTTGCGTTAGCTTTTAACACATTACAATATATACAATGTAATAAGTCTGTACAATCGGATGAGGAGATTTCTAATACCAGTTATGAGGACAATATATCTACCCCTCAGGGCATTGCTTCAAAAAATGCCGTTAGTTATAAAATGTCACCGATTTTGAAATGGAATATTTCTTTTAATGGCCAATCTTCGGTCCATGATTTTTTTTGGAGAGATTAGGAGATTTTGTGTCATCGTCTGGTATCCCAGATGGTGAGATTTTGAAAAATATTGTTCATTTATTGAAGGACAAAGCTTTGATATGGTATCGCAATAATAAATCAATTATTGTTTCTTTGTCGCAATTTATTAAGTTACTTAGGGATGAATTTTCACCCGTTGACTACGAACGTTCTCTTTTAAATCAAATTAACTTCCCGAGCATATTTTTTAATGGTTTTGTAAGTTTTATTCCGTTAGTGTATGGGATGTTGTAGATAGATCAGGGGTGGGTATAGTCCGTCATCTCGGGCATCTTTTCCTTTTATCAGGATTACCTACTTCGCGATTAGTTAGGTTTAAATAGTCTATAATTTTTCTTATTTTTTATTACTAGTTATTATTATTATTAAGTTTTTTAGAGTCTGTAGGTCTTCATATACATAGTTAATTAATTTTAATCTTTTGATCCAATATTATACACGGGAAGTGCTCTCTTTAAAGGAAATGTGAGCTCTAGGAAATAGTTAATTAATGTTAATTTTTTTTTAAATATTTTTTTTACTATAAACCCCGTATAGTCCCCGGGTTAGAATAGGACTATCGCATCTCTTTCCTATTGCGTGTCGTAAGAGGCGACTAAAGGATCAATATTGTGGTGCTAATCAATAATCCACAATTTCCTATTATCTTTCTGCTTTAGTTTTGATTATATTTTTTGATGATATGCTATTTTTATTTTTCCACTTTATTTTTTTTTGTGCCGTACCTTTTTGTCTATAGTCTGTCGACTTAGGATATTTTTTTTTCTTTCACTAGTATTATATTTTTTTTTCTTCATCGAACCCATTATTATATATATTATATAGGTTCTCTGGATTTTTTATTGCATCTATTTTTATATCTGGATTTTGTTCATCGAGCGGATGATAACTCGTTTAAATAAGCCATTATCAAATTGGGTGAATCACGATGGCTGTAGGGCGGTAATGCCTCTTTATAATGTCAGTATTTTGATATTTTTTCAGTCCATCATTGTTGAACACTCTATGGGACCTTTTATTGGTGCCATTTCTGAACAATCGTTGTACTCTTGTTCTGTAATCGAATCTTCCAGAAAGATGCAAGGGTTGTCAGTTTCACATTAGCAGCGTATATCCGAGACTTATGCTTTTTAGTCATATTTCCTTCTTCACTTTATTTTATTTGTTTGTTTGATTTCTTGTCTTCTTAAAGGTGGTTACTCGTTATTTATATCTGTATTGTAGATAGATACTTCGGTTTTCTTCTTTCCCTTATTTTTTTATACTCAGTTTTTTTTTTAAGCAGGGGTGTCAACCTGTCATGAAGATTTTGTACCGTGACTATAAACCTTTTTTTTTTGTCATTTTTTTTTACATTTTGCTAAAGAGGTATTGTAACAGTTATTTTCTGTTACTGTAATTTTAATAGTTTTTGCTCATTTTTTGATTGTGTAAATTCGTATTTGTTTTCGTTTTGGAAAATTTAAAAGAAGTTGAAATTTTATATAAGCGACATCTAGCCTTTTTTGTTTTTATTTACCTAATTACCGATCTACTAATCCTCTAACGACTTGCACTAACCTTCTGCCGAGAGATGGCGTTGTAAGGAATATTTGATAATTTTTAAATATAAAAGTTTATTGGACGATGCGAAAACCCGCCATTAAAAATGATTTGAAGGTAGGAAAGTTTCGATTTCAAGTGATGGGAACAGCGTGGCTTTCTTTTTGGCGTACGCAACCAGCGAGTGAACATCTCGAAAGCTATTTTTTTATTTTTTTAGCCTTGAAACGGCTAACTGTTGTTCTTGATTGCTTCGAATAGTGAGTCCAAGACGGCGGTAATGTCAAGCTGTTAATTTTTATAAATTCCGGTGAGTGATATTTTTTTGACTCGGTTTCGCCTGTCGCGATCGATGTTACTTGGATTCCCATAAAATAATATTTTGGTATTCTTTTAATAGAATTTAATTCGGCCCGGTTGCCTCCCGACAACCGACGATAAACGCTCGTTCGATATGGTGCGTTAGCCGTACGCCAGATTTGCTGGCAGACACACACACACACGTGCTCCGAGAAACAGGACAGGAAAACACATATCTGACACCTCACACGGAAGCCGTACATCCTGAGCTGGTTTTCATGATAACCTCAACGCACCGCTCGCCATGCTCTGCCAGTTAAGTCTTAATTTTTTCATCTCGTTAAAATTAAATTTTTACTAGTATGGCCCGATATTCGAGGAATCCGAAGTGCAAATTTTCTATTCTATTTTTTAATAAATTATAATATAATATTTGTTTGTATACTATGTGCCGGAAGTGGCGATATAACCTACCTTTTTTTGTGTCTTATTTCATCAGTAATATTATGATTCTTTCTATAGATGCCTGAAAAAGGCACACATATTTATGTAAAGCGAAGCCAAGAGAGAGGTAGCGTTCCATAATTTTGTTTGTGATTTTTTTTTATCTTTTCCTCTGATTTTTATTGTATGTGCTATGTGTAATCTTATTTAATTATAGCGTTATAACGAAACCTGTGGATATTAATTTCATAACCTTTCCTGGTATATGGGATTCTGGGGAAACAGATTTTAAAAACCAGGTGGCGCCCTATTTTTTTTTATATATTCACTTAAACCCTTTTAACGATACAGTACTGATTTGCTTTTCATTTCATTAGTTTTATCTCGGGACACAGTAACTTGATTTTGTAAGTTTTTCTTTGATTCATCTTTTAAATCTTAATAGTAGCAGTTTCGGGGTAACTTTAGATTGTGGGTGGCGCACGAAAAGGCTTCCAGGATTCACACCCAAGTAGATCCAGTGGTAAGATGCTCATACTCAGACCATCCTGAGCTACATACATTCATCTCGGCAAGCGGGCATATAATTTTGTATCAAAACCATTATATCACCACTACATAAAAATTATTAAAAATCTTGTTTCAATAGATCTCGCCAAAACATCAAGTTTGAGTACTAACATGATAGGTCTACGATTGACAAAAAATAGCCTTTGTCACCCCCGATAATGCCCTCTGCACGTCTGCAAAGTTTCATTGAAATAAGTAGGTACAGTCGTTTCGGAGATCAGCTCGAACAGACAGACAGACGGACAGACAGAAAAACAAAAATCAGCCTATGTCACCCATGATAACACCCTCTGCACGTCTGCCAAGTTTCATTGAAATCGGTTCAGCCGTTTCTGAGATCAGCTCAAACAGACAGACGGATGGACAGACAGACAGATAAAAAGTACCCTATGTTACCCGCGGTAATGCCTTCTGCACGTTTGCAAAGTTTCATTGAAATCGGTTTAGCCGTTTCGGAGATTAGCCGGAACAGACAGACAGGCAGACAGACAGACACTTCAATTTTATTAATATAGATAAATAATTTTAAACTAACAGTGATAGGACTTTTCTTGTAACTTAAAAAAGTATATAATATTGCAAAAATAAACTTTTTACTCCTCAACAAAAAGGGAACATTAATTTAAATTAACTGTTACAATACGGCCCTGGTGAACAAGAACAACATTGCAATCGACTATCTTCGAACGCGTTCGGTCATTCTCGTGTGCCTTCCGTGCGCTGTACAATTTAAAGGGATCTTCGCGTCTAGTGGAACATTTAGGTCGGTAGTGGGCGGTATGTATAGTGTAGTTCTTGCAATACGACGATAGATGTCGCAATGATCATTTTGTCACACACAACAGATTGATTCGATTTCGTACATGCATTAGGATGATTATTAAATAAAAATATTCGCTTGATCTGTATCAGTGTTATTATTTCACAAAAAATGCACTGGCCAAGTGTGGTGTGAACAATACAATTTTGAGATCAGTACACGCTGAAAAGGGTCCAGCTGTAGCCGTGTGCAGTTACCTTACGTAATTTAGGTTCCTAGGCAACTAGTTAGGTAGGTACCTGTGAAATCCTGTTATATCTTGTTTACGTCGCTATCTTGCTATAAATATTGTAAATATTATAATCTTCTGTTATATTAGCAAATTTCATTCCATAAGTGTTTTTACCAACTTTTCTTGGATGTTATGGAAAGTAGAATATTTCTAGCACTAATATTGTTATCAACAATTCTTAATTTTGTTAAATAATTAGCTGTAAATACTAAGATTTTTCTATAAAATTGCAAATTTTCAAAATATGACACTTGTCATAAAAATATTATTTTTCTTTTCATTCGAAGCTTCCAGATTAGTTTTTTCTCTTTCCAACCATGAATATTTTCTTTGAGAGAACATTCGAGATATGACTATCTGTCCTTTTTCGTTTCTCAAATATTTCTTTTATATGACATTTCATGACTTGCTATCCTTTTTTTTTTTGGAAAAGTTGTGTTTTTCCTTTTTACCTTGAATATTTTCTTAGAGAAAATATTCGAGAAATGTCTTTCTGTCTTTTTTCGCTTTTCAAATGTTTCTTTTGCATGCTGTTTCATGTCATGCTATCTCCTTTAGGGAAAATTCTAGTAGCCCACCGAATACCCTATATAAGCGGGAACATTTCCATAGAGATTCATTCTAGTCCTAGCTTAGAGAGCTGAAAACAATAAAGTAGTGAATACTAGTGTTGCCATACTGACTGCCCTGTGGTCACTCTGGGCTGGTGAAAACTACTGTTATTATACTGACTGCCTTGCGGTCACTCTGCGCTGCTGACCTAGCTGTTGGGTCTCCTGGACTGCTGGGACGTTCTACTGTACTGCCCGGTTGTTATATTGACTGCCCTGCTGTCTCTCTGGGCTGCTGGCATTGCTGTTGGATCTGCTGGACTGCTGAGCCGTCCGCTGTAGTGCTGGGCCATCTCTGTCGGTCTCTCATTCAGCCCAACCGTCCGGCTACAGTGTTGCTGAGATCCTGAGCCGTATTCTGACCCAGCGCTGATTTCTGTAAGTCCTGAACACTTCTGTTTTTTGCTGAGCTATTCATGTGTCACTGTGTTTCGTGATCGCTGATCGCTGATCCCCACCGTTATTTGTGCTCGTTCGCTGCTGACTATACTGATACGTGTCTGGCGATTTGTGTAATTGTGGATTTATAATTTTGGACTGTGTTATTATAATCTGTTTCTGTGTATAGTGTATTAAGGTTTTAAGTTTAAGTCTGATCTTGCAATTTATAAGTTGACAATAAATAACTTTACGAACTCACTTATCTCTTTTAACTGTCCACCTTTACCCTGAAAAGGAGTTTCGTGACATAGCCCAAACTCGAAGGGGTTGCATTATTTTATCTTCGACTTCCTGTGACCACCTTGCGGCTTCATAATCAGACCCTGAATACCACCAGGGGCCAGAGGGAGACACCAGGATAAATTTAATTAATGATTAATTGTATTAAAAAATTAATTTTGCTATAACTAATTAGCAACAAATTCAGTACAGTTTTTTTTATTTTTCTCCCGATTTTCAATTTGACACCGCTAGCTTGATGTTAATCTGGCGGTGTAGTAATTTTTTTTCAAATGGCTAGAGCAACAAATTAATTTTGCTATAACTAATTAACAACAAATACAGGACATGTTTTTTTTCAATTTTCTCCCGATTTTCAATTTGACACCGCTAGCTTGATGTTAAGCTGGCGGTGTACTCTTTTTTTTTAAATGACTAGAGCAAAAAATTTAATTTTGCTATAACTAATTAGCAACAAATAAGCAACAAATTCAGGACAGTTTTTTTTTCATTTTTCTCCCGATTTTACATTTGACACCGCTAGCTTGATGTTGAGCTGGCGGTATACTTATTTTTTTTTAATGCCTAGAGCAACAAAATTAATTTTGCTGTTACAAATTAGCAACAAATTCCTGCATACTTCAAATGTGATTCCGCTATGTTGACACCGCTAGCTTAACGGACGTTTAATAGAAGAGTAAATATTTAAGAGAGATTATAAAAATATCTCTCTTTACAGTACTCATCGAGACAAGTCAAACGATATCAAACTCGGGGTGGTTGCATTATTTTATTTTTGAGTTCCTTTGACCACTTTCCTGTTCCATCATCAGACCCTAAATACCACCCGGGACCAGAGTAGTCATCGAGATAAATCAAACGAGCCTGAACTCGAAGGGGTTGCATTATTTTATTTTCGAGTTCCTGTGACCACCTTTCGGCTTCATCATCAGACCCTGAATATCACCTGGGACCAGAGTACTTGTCGAGACAAATCAAACGAGCTCAAACTCGAGGGGTTGCTATTATTTTATCTTCGATTTCCTGTGACCTCTTTCCGGCTCCATTATCAGACCAAAAAAACAAAATAGTTTTACCGTAATTTCTCACCTCTCATTAGATCCAATCTATATTTTCATAAGTTTATAAAACTGAAACTAGCCGCCCGCCCCGTATTAGCATCGTATACATTTTTTTTGTTTATTTATGTAGTGTGTAACATACATACAAAACGGTGAAGTTTGTAATAAAACGCAAATTTTGATTTTATTCGATTATTACTTGCTACAATATATTTTTATATGCATATATAATATTTGTCGAAATCGATCTTTAAAAAATAGAATCAATGTCGCCATGCAGTTGTACGCGGCGGCGCGTACGGAAGCCATGTATCATTGCGCATGTGCGTTTGTATCTATCTGTACATAGATTCTGAGTTGACCACGTGACTATATCGGAGTCTTAAACGTAAGTAGTCGTTATTTCAAATTGTAGAAATCATGTAATTTCTACAATTTTTATTTTTATTTTGCCTATATTTATTTTTAATTTTATACATGTTACGGTACTTGATACTTTATCATCTGTTATAACGTCCCTAGTGAAAATAACACGTTCAGTGCCGAGATTCTAATAACAACGTAAGTCAGTTAACCTTGAGACGGAATCCGAGACCCTATTACGGTGTTTACACTTTTAAACAGATTCAAGTAACCGGTCCGCATATTCTAGAGGGGTCACCGAAATAAATTAATAAAAATAAATGCCGTGAGATCGAATTTAAGAATATAATTTATACTAATATATGTGTGAACTATGACTGACCGTTGATCTTAGCGATGTCATTTGCCCTCTGTACCCTTTGGGACGCGGTCGATTTTAAAAATCAATTATCAAACAGTGATGCGGTTAGTTGATTAAAAGCGTGAACCCCGTCCAGCGAATTCAATTCAAGGCTCAGTTTTTATGTCAGTTACAATGACAGTTACTATTTAGTGTTTAGGAAAATGCAGATGGAAAATTAAGCACGGTTTTCATAATGATGGTAAGTTAAAGAAATTTTTAATAGTATGTATACGTAGTATTTGGACAACACCAATATTGGACAACAAGCAATCATCAATAAAATGCAATAATTTACTTTTGACTACCCTGGGAAAATGTTCATCACCAGCCGGCAGTGGATGACCTCCATAATAAAAAAAAAACCGGCCAAGTGCGAATCGGACTCGCACACGAAGGGTTCCGTATCATCATACAATAAAAAAAAAACGAGCGCGACGTTAATGGAACTTAACTTTTAATTGTTATTATTATGTAATTGAAGAATCATTGTATAAATAAATATATTTCATTTTTATTTCGTTAGTTATTTAGAAGGCGCTCGATCCTCTCGGGCTAATCCGAAAAGTAATAACATGAGTGCACTGATATCTAGAGACAATTTTTATTACAGTGAATCTTTAACTTTTAGTATCTATTGTGAAAAGAATAAGCTCTGCAAAGGAAAAAGTAAATTTATAGTACCTAGTAATACAATGTAGTTTTCATCAAAAAAAAAATTTTTTTGCTGAAATTATTTTTTACAATAACATCACAAAGATAAAATGCATCTACTTTTCGCTTATTGGCTAAATGCAATCTGTCATTTTCTATGGAATGTTTACAAATTTTTTACTTATAAAAGTACGTTTTATAAGTTAATCTATTCTACTCGTTACTCGTTAAATAATACAGTCTAGTTAGCTGTGATAGTTTTCCTTTTAACTACGTTATATATACTCCCGTCATAATTTTTTTTCACATATCCAAAAACAACGGTTTAGCTGGTAGAGGGGGGGACACATGACTCTAACTAAAATTAAGACTTAATGAGTGCTTATCAACCGTTTACTTAAATAAAAAAAATTGTTTGAAACCTTGATATCATTTTTTAAGACCTATCGTTTAGTATCTCTCGCGTTAATATACGATGAATATTTTTTTTTCGTACTTCAGTTACATATATGGCGACCGATCCCAAAAAAAAAAAAATTTCACTACGTCATTATGTAGCGGTTCATAGATAACACATACCTTCCTTTCATCTATATATTGCTAATAGTTTCCGAGAAAAACCACAGGCAGACAGACAGACAGACAGACAGACGGACGGACGGACAGACATGGCGAAACTATAAGGGTTCCTTTTTTGGCATTTGGCTACGGAACTCTAAAAACGAGGAATTTGAAGCGGAAAAAAATATGCGTCAGCGGAATTATGGTTTCGGTAACGTTATTATGATGTCGCGTAGCTTTTCTTTCTCGGTTTCCTCGTATTTACGATGATCTCGATTATTAGTTGCTCTACTGATAGTGAAACCATCATAATAAAATCTGAATTCACTATACTTTTTTTTAGTGTATCGTTTGTCGGCCGGGCTAACGTGCATACAGCGACAAAATTTTGTCGACGCATTATCTCGTGCCAAAACGAAATTTATATAGACATCTCGTTCCGGTACAATTTTTTTTTGTTGTGGTGTTCATTCAAACCTTCTGATCCCGCTCAACAATCTCAACATTATTTTATTGCGCGTTAATCCAGGTTTTGGCACAGTCTACAGAGCTTGACCATACTTTGACCATAATATTTTGCGTACGTTCTTATAGTAAGTGATCCATTTTTCATCACCAGTCATCAGTCTTATCCATAATGGTACGTTAAGTTTGTGTGGCGCCCAAATATCGAGTTTCTTTTGTATACGCAGACTTTTTCAAATGAGTCAAAACTGTTTTATTGTCGATTCCCAGTTTTTCTACAAAATCGTAACAACTAAGTAATACGCCGATCTTGCTCCACCTTTTCAACATATATACTTATATATACGATTAACCTTGCACCCTCAGATTTTTACTTGTTTCGGTCATCTTCAGAACTTCTTGTAGCATTTTTTAACCACGAACCCCAAAATTTCAGCAACAACGGCATTATGTCACTACTTACGAAATAGCAGTAAGTTATCGTACAAAGCGCCATTGACATTTTGTTAGTCATCAAAAAATTAATTAAAACTTTTAAAATTTCACATTTGATATTTTAGCGAGGTCTATATGAGTGTAGTGAAAGAATTTTGATTGCTAATATCTTTAAATGTGTCATTTTCAGACGATTTCGCCTTAAAAACTCGAATGTAAAATATTTTTTCCATTCACATTTCATTACGCGACGTGTTCCCACAAGCTGTCTTGATCATAGCTATCTATACGTATAAATAAAATAAAAGTGTCTGTTTTAAGTAATTCACGTTAATTACGATATATTAATAACTCGTATTCTACGTGGGCGAAACCGTGGGCGGTCGCTACTTGTAAATAAGTTTTGAGTTTTTAATGATATATAATAATAGTAATAATAAAAAAATAGACATTTATTCACTTACTTGTACAAAAAGAGACTTAACCTAATACGATTCCAAGGTAATGTAATAAAGAAGTTTTATAAGGGTACACCGATAATTTTTGATTTCTTTTTCGATTAATTATCCTATTCATATATCAACCAATAAGTTATTTTTTAATAATTAATTTATTAATAATTTCTTCCCTGCTTTATGCGTTAATGTCTTGTCATCCGCTTATTTTTTGTGGTATGAAATCCAAAAATAAAATAAAGGCTTCTGTTCGTGAAAAGTGTTCTGCCGCATTTTCTGCGTCGCGTCATTATGATCCATGACAAGGGAGGACGTTAGTGTTTGCGCTCCTTTCGAAGTGATAACTTTTCAAACGTACGTAAAATCAACGCAAGTGATGCAGGGAAACAAAACGAGCAGTGCACGTTGTGCTTATTGTGTTGCTCGTTCAGCTTTTAATAGTTTTTCAGGTTTTTTCCTTTAAAATTTTTTTAGACGAAATACGCGCATCCGCTACCTCAAAGATTCATGAAAGATTCAAATTTCTAAGTACCTAGACGCCATAAAAATATATTCCATTAGAATACATATTTTCAGACGTCATTAAAACCTATAGGGTACTTCCCGTTGGCTTAGAATCCTATGGCACGGAGGAAGGTCTCTTAGTATGTTTAAAGGTTATAATAGTTATTTTTTAGGGAATCGTATCCGTTTTTATAATAAAATTCCAAAAGAAATGTTAGACTTAAATTCTTATCAATTTGTAACGCGAGTTAAAGTCCAACTCACGAAGAAAGCTTATTATTGTTTTACCGAATATTTAAATATAAGTACCTTTGCATGGACATCATTATTGTAGTGGTTGTAAGCATTTTAAATTTAAAAAAAAATAAGAATTAAGAAAAACATATATTTAAATAAAATAAATTAGGAGGAGTTCCTTGCCGGTTCTGCTCTTTCAAGTTTTCCGAATCGGTACCTAATCAATTTATTTTGACTTTCAATAAGTGTGTGTAAACATCTTATAATGGATAATTTTTGGATTTGATTTTATTTGATTTACGAGTAAGTAAAAAATAAAAATCTAAAAATAATAATTTCTTATTTTAAGTGGATTTTTTATTATTATTAAAATATTTTTAAGTTTTTTTGTGTCATCTGCACGGTAAAAAGAGATTTCTTCAACAAAGAATATTTTTTTGAATCAAGACATGTTGCGTTATACGAAGAAAATAATTTGTTGGTTTAATAAAATATGTCTTGAAACAAAGAAATATTCTTGATCAAAGAAATCGCTTTTTACCGTGTGGGAGTAAGAAGCGATAAATAATGGGAGTTTAGGTGTTCGGGATAGAAACATAAAATCCAGTAGATTTTAAAACTGATGTATTCGAAAGAAAGTTACATTAAGTATGAATGTCTAAATTTTATATGTCATCGTTTCCATAACATTCAGTGCGGTGAATGCGTGCGGCGGTTGGCGCTCGCTATTAAACCTCCCTCCTTTTATTCGGCTGTGTCTGGGCCCGTAGGTACATTAGGTACGAAAAATTGCGTTTCAAAATGCAAAATGAATTCATTAAATTTGCTCTTCAATGTCAAAGAAGTCGGGACTAATTTGTCATTAAATGATGAAGCATGGATGAAACACTTGATTTAACTGACTCAACGCTTTTTTTTTTGGAATCACTTTGGATTCTAAGCTACAGTGCAGCACCCATATAATGTGTCTTACTAGCAAGCTAAGTTCAGCTGCTTTATGTTGTTAGAAAATTCTTTAAATATTAATTTTAAGAACGTTCTGTCACAAAAACTTTACAAAAAAATACCGACTTCAAAAACATAAACAAAAAAGATAAAAATATAATTTTCACTTTAAAGTAAGGAGCATTAATAGGCGGCATATAGTTCATGAAGTCGGTGCCCATAAACAACAAATAAAAAACATAAATATATCATTGTTATAATTGTTATTACCTGGTAAGTACCCATTCAAGGCGTCTGAGTTGGCACCGACTTCATTAACTATTGCCGCCTGTTAATGCTCCGTAAAGTGAAAATTTAACTTTTTAGTTTATGTTTTTGAAGTCGGTTTTTATTTTTTATTTTTTTGTAAAGTTTATTTTATTTTTCAATTTTTAGTTATACGCAACTGTAACTTAATTCTTATTTAGTATAAATGAAGTTTCTAAACGGGCTACTCAAACAGACAGCGCCGTTTAGAGAAAACTGTCGACGAATCGCAGTGCATTGTCCCTAGCTCCTAACCGTTTGGGACTATTGTAGCTTTCCTCATCAGCCTGAAATGATGACTTCCAGACGCAAACTTCTGAAGAACTAAATGAAGTTAGTTATTATGTAAATTTAAGACTTACATGGTTTTATCATTGATGCCATTGTCAGAACCGGACCAAAATGCAATGGGATTACACAGGAAGCACCAACTTTCAAATAAAATAAAATCATGTAAATCGGTTCATAAACGACGAAGTTATCCGCGAACATATATATATATATAACTAAGAAACCTCCTCCTTTTTTTGAAGTCGTTCAAAAAGATAGACAAAAAATGCTTAACGATGAAAATTCATTTATAGTTATTGCAGTCCAAAGCCATGCCTTGCTTGCTTGCTTGCTTGCAGTCTTGAGGTGAAAAATAGAATTTTGGAGTTATTCTTCTGTCGCCAACCCGTTGCGAAATTTTATATCAACATTTCTCACAAGGTAAGTTCAGCTGCTTATTTGTTAGAAAAATCACTTAGTAGCTTACGTATGTAGATTATAGGTACTACTATATCCGTTATAACAACATAAAAAATAAAATAACACAGAGGGGTACCGCATATAAAAAAATGTTTTTTAGAGTTTTAAATGATTGGAAATTAACCTTCCCCAATTATTTTTTTAACAATAGGCAATTTTAAGAAACCGATTTGAAAATAATTTTTTTAGATCGACCCAGTGATGTAACGCTGTACGAATTTTCAATATATCTACATAAATACCGTTCTAAAAAAAATTTGTTTCAAATCAGTTTCTCAAAATTGCACATTCTTTCGAAATAAAATATAACGGACTTTAGTTCAAAAATTTGGGAATGGTCAATTGTGAAATCATTGCTTACACTTGAAATTTTCATGGAGTAGGTATACAATAACCGCTATAACAGCCAATAATAAAAATAAAGTAAAAATTAAAAGGCTTCCTATACAAGAAACGTGTTTTTTAGCGTTTTTGATTATTGATGATGACTGCTATCGTTGTTATAATAAAAATATAACAAAGTTAAAAATTAAAGGGATTCCCCGTACACGAAACGTATTGTGTTATATTAACGGTGGTACAGAACCTGCGACGAGTCCGACTCGCACTTGGTCTGTTTTTATAACAGACACAACAGCGTGAAAAATTAACAACTTGGAAGTTCGAGTTTCTCTTCAGAAGTTATTTCGAGACTTTGGTATTTTACCCGTTCTGCACAATAACACAAGATCTTGTTCTGTGCCGCACGAGAAACCGTTTTAACGTTACAAGCAAATGATATTAGAAACCTTTCGTAATTCTCCGTACCTACTTTCCGGACTTGACCGACTACTTACCATTTTTAATAAACAGTTAGAAATCGCTGTTGCGAGTTTTGTTCAATCCTGCTTTTCAGAGTTGTGCCGCAAAGACATTCATGGTCTAGGGAGATAGCATAAATGCGTAGATAATATGGGTAATTAATTTGATTAAATAAATACTTTTTTTAGTAAGTTCGTTTATATTTTTTCTGATTTACACGGCCATTTTATCATAATTCAAGCTCATATAAGTCATCTATATCAATATACTTATATAGAGCACTGAACCCTTAGAACACTAGTAAAACTCGTATTTCGTTGGGTTTATCAATAATAAAGCAATGTTTGCACCCTGTTACTTACAATTATATTGTATTTAACTCTAACAGGCTTAACATAACTCAAGAACTAAAAATGATAATAATTATAATTTTCAAAATAAACCTTTTTTTAAATAAATTTATTATAATTTTATTATTTATAATTTCCAACAAATATCTGTGAAAAAATCATTAAGCAAAATAAAAGAACAAAATGGCCGCGCGGTGTTCGTCAAGGGGTGGCCATTTTAAATGTCCTCTAACACGCGATGACGCCCGTTCGGGAGGGGAAGGCAATCCGCAAACTATGCTCACATGCAAAACTATCGCACTACATGCAAAACAGAGCATCACGCACACACGGGAAGCGTAAAATTCAAAAATGTAGGCGCTTTGAAATTAACGCTCTAGGGACGTGAAACGTAAATGAGGTACTTTTTGAAGTAAATGTGGAATGTATTGACACTCTCTATAGACAGGTAAATTTCTTTTGCCTAGTTTTTAAAACATTTCAGACAAACGTATCTATGAATTTGAAAAGAAATATGTATAGAAACAGGGTCTCAACAGAATACACTGTTAAAATAAAAATATTATACCTAGTAGGTCATAATCATATTAGAAGGTACATCCCGTCGTTTTCTTGACCGCATTTGAAAGAAAGCTGTTCGTTCATTGAAGCACTTTTTTTTTATTTATTTTTTATTTTATCAGGTTAATCTATTCGTTACTAAAAATATAAAGATAGAAATATGTTTGTTTGCACTAAGTGTATATGATGTTCTGAAAGCCTGTTTTAATATACTTGAATTTTTTTAAATATATTTAATGATTATTGAGTAGTTAATTAAGTAAAGTGTTCACACATTGTACTTCCTTATATATATATATATATATATATATATATATATATATATATATATATATATATATACACACACACACACTTAGTTGCGCAAATATTTTAATTTAAAATGAAGACCATAATTACAATTTCTGCAGTGGCGTGCAGTGACTTATAAAAGGAAAATATGTTTTAGTAGTTTTAATTTATCCCCGCCTGCAAAACCTGCCATCCAAGACATATTTATGATATGATATATAATATAAGCTCGGTGAAAAAGTCTTTTCGCACATAATTTGTATATACTTTCAAGAAAATCTCTTTGGATGTACTAGTTGTATCTGGTTAGTTTTAACACAATTAGAAACGTTACATTTCAAAAAAAGAAGTAATTTAGTAAAATATTGTTTCCCGCCGGTTTTCATTTGTTTTTCTTTCTGCCAAAATGAGTGAATCTAATGAAGAAATTAGATACATTTCAAAATTTAATATTTTATTTTAAAGTTGGTTTAAACGTTTTCAATCCGGAAATTTTGATGTCGAAGATGCACCTCGCTGTGGTCGCCTTGTCATGCCTAAAATGGACTCAATTTTTTAAGAAGTAGAGCAAGATCGAAATATCAGTAGTTACGATATAGCTAAAGATCTGGAAATTGACCACAAAACAGTTTTGACCCATTTGGAAAAAGCTGAGTATACAAAAAAGCTCGATATTTGGGTGCCACATGAGTTCACTGAAAGAAACCTAATATACCGTGTACTCATTTGCAATTCTTTATTAAGACGTAATGAAATCGAACCGTTTTTGAAGAGATTGATAACTAGTGATGAAAAGTGGATCAAGTACGATAAGGACGTGCGAAAAAGGTCGGTCAGGGTTTACAAACTGTGGCGAAACCCGGGCTAACTCGCAATAAAGTGATGCTGTGTGTATGGTGGGATTGGAAGGGTATTGTTCATTACGAGTTTTTATCGCCTCGCGCCGGGCAGAACCATCGATTTGGATCTCTACTGCGAACAACTGATGAGATTAAAACAACTAATTGAGAGAAAGCGGCCGTAATTAATCAATAGAAAGGGTGTGGTCTTTCATCACGATAACGCTAGACCTCACACATCTTAAGTCGCTCAGAAAAAATTAAGAGAGTTTGGCTGGAGGGTGTTCATGGATCCGCCTTGACCTTGCACCTTCAACTTTTCACCTGTTTCAATCTCTTCAGAAATCTATAGACAGTATCAGATTAACATCAAGACAGGACTGCCAAAACTACTTGTCGCGTTTTTTTGATCACCAGTCCCAAAATTTTTAAAGCAACGGGATCATGTTACTACCTACAAAATGGCAGACAGTCATCGAACAAAAGGGTACATATATATTGTAATTAATTGTAAATAAACTTTGAAAAAAAATGTCTTGAGTTTTCATATAAAATGCGAAGAAACTTTTTCCCCGACCCAATATTTGACAGTAAATTTTGTTATCTACTTATGTAGGTGTCTGACAAAAAAACTTTGGATGGTGCATTTTACGTTGTTCAAACCAAATGTTATAGAATTATAGCTTGCTTTTGATTCAATTAAGTGGTTTTTCAGTCGGTTTTTTTCTGATATATTAATTAATGCAAGTATTTCATTCGCCTTCCACGGTTTCCCTTCAAATCCGCGATTTTCTTTTTTCCTTTGTACAAATAATTCCCTATTCAAAACCCCACGTTGTGGTTTAGCTAAATAGAGAAATAACGTGGCACAAAATTAATACCTATACTATGATATGCCAACTAACGGAAATTAACAATAGATTCATACAGCAGAATTGCACGCATTCATGTCGCTTTTTTTCGAGGTAGGAGAGTACGGTACATGCAACAAGATTTTTGTTTTGTTTTCAAGCATAGAGTAAATAAATTTGACAGCAGCGTTTAGTTTTGATATGGTTTTAATAGTGTTAGAAATGTCACTTCACAGTATCGTAACTGTTAAACGCAATTTCGGGGGAGTGAAGGCTGGCGCGCGGGAACCTCGCGGACTGAAACACGTCATGTCGTCAAACGGGTACACCAGCTAGCTAGGGCTGGCATGGTACGCGGTAAGCGCAGAAGAGGGCTATATAAATAAGTTATAGTCATTGGACGAATGAAAACGGATCATATCGGAGCAGTATCAGTTATGTCAATGACCTCTTGAGGTTATTTAACTTTTACTGTAAAGTAGATGCATTATCACGAAATAGCAATTTGGTTCACAAATTCTGTGTCCAATTCATTCATAATCTAACGGAAACTGAATAACGCGCTTTCACCCTGGTAAAATTAAATGTAATATAGAATATAATTTGTAGTAGGTATGAAATGTCTTTCCGTATTTTGTTTTGTTTGTCATCGATGCGTACAATTTGGATGGTAAATAATTATTAATCTGACGTGTATACTATTATGTCGTGATAACTCAAAGTGCAACGAATCTGTCTCAAATTTATAAGGCCCCATTGGGCCATGGTTCGAATCCGGGCGTGTACCGATGAGTTTTTCTGACTTAAGTACATTAAGTATCACTGACTCCGTGCCTCGGACAGCACGTTAAGCAGTCGGTCCCGGACGCTGTCAATAGATGGCGGTCGTTACAATCTGCAACCCGCAGTGGAGCAGCATGGTGGATTTAAGCTCCAAGCCCCCTCCTCACCCTGGGGGAGGCCTAAGCCCCTGCAGTGGGGTAAAAATGGGCTGATGAAGTGAAGTGAAGTGAAGTGAAGTATACAAACCACATGAATATTGATAAAAATAAACGTAAATAAACACTATTTTATGCAACTAAATTTTTTTTTGTAATGTAATGTAAGAAATGTAAAGGAGATATTTAAATGTATATAAAGTTATTTCTCGGGATCGACAGAAAGCCAGCGATGGTCATGTCCGTTCGTGGCAGGCCATCAGCATGCTGAGCTGATTCCGTTTGCCATTAAATGTAAAATTAGAAATTTTTAAATTTTTTTTTTTGTAGTAAATGATTTATTATTATATTATTATTTTTTTGTTGTTGTGATCTATACATTATAATTAATAATTATAATGTTATTATTAATATACAACTAGGTTTTTACCGAAAACAACTATTCATCGAAGTCACTGTGGCGTACTCAAACTATACCCCCCATAACAATGCTAGGTAGTTTTTGTCGTCCTCATATATCACGGGCGTCACGAGGTTCGGGCGGGCGCACACTAGCGCGCAAACTGGGAACCCCGCGGGCGTCATCGTCAGCAAGCCTCGTGTGTTCAGATCGTAACGTTGGAAAAAAAAACATAGAGAACTAAAAGTAAAAAAAAAACTTAATATTTTATTTGGACAAATAAGTAGACATGGATGATACAACATAATAGTTTATTATTATTTAAAGAAATATATAAACTAAAAACTGAATTGATTCTACGAAACAGAAATAGATTTTAATTGCCTTAAATCTCAATCCACTGATGTTGAAATCTCAATGGAATTGCATAGGAAACGCACATGTTTTGAGAAACAGTATATTTGACAATAATTTGACTAAGGAAATTATTCAATGACTAACGTCCTATGTGGTAAATGAAAAGAATTCAGAGTTCAAATGCTGAAATTTCATTTAGCAGAGAGAAATATTGATAAAAATCGTATTATTACAAAATCTATCTTTAAGAGGGGTGGATTGAGGTTTTAGGTCTACGTTACAGTGAATCAGAAAGATAATTTAGAAATTAAATTTTAAACCTTCAAAGCATCACATTTATTACAAATCCCACGTTGTTTAACTGTCATGACCTCTTGACCCAGGAAAAACGCTGAGTGACGCTTCCTATATCTACGATTTAATAAATTTTATTTGCTGCCAGTACCTGCGTGCATTTTCCGAAGTGTTGGTGGGTATGCGGTGTGCGGTGGACGCGGGCGGGAGGGGTTTACGTTATTAGTTCTGCGCCGCGCTGCGGGGTACATTTTCACAATTTTGAGTTTGGTTTGAACAATGCACACTTCATTTTTTGATTAATTGCGTGCCATCGTTTCTCTTGCGAACATTTCTTACGAATCGGATACGTGAATAAAATGTGGAGTGAAGTAGTATTTACTCATAAGACTAGTGCTTGTTTTATAAATAATGGTACCTACTTGGTTAAATATTTAAAGATATAAACAATTTCTTGATATTTTTTAGAAATTTGAAAATCAAGATAAAAATGAAAAATGTACTTACCTATAATAATCTGGCCTTTACAATATATCATAATTTAAATATATGTATCAAAAATATAAGAAAAGCACGTTCCAATAGAGAGTTGAATTTTTGTTAAGTTTTAAAGTAAATTTCGGAAATAATGGTGCCTAACTATCATGTATCCTTATAGAATCAGAACTTTAAATAAAAAATAATAATCAAATCGGAACTTCAAAATTAATAGGATATAGCTACTGGACAGAGTGGGCAGGGCATTTTCACCGGCGTGTGCCTTTTAAAAGCACTTGTAACAGTAGTCTAATTGTCTAACAATTAATTGTCTAATTATTGAAATCAACGTATCACAGAACTCGATTCATTATATTCACAAACAGAAGTCGGGGGCTGCGAGAACTTTTGCGAAATTAATTTACCTGTAAAACCTCTCTCATTAGCTTGGAAACTTGCAAAATTATTCGGCCCTCATTACCGTCCTGAATTAAGCTTAAATGCGCATATATACGCTGACGCATTTACTATGCCCGCGAAATAACAAAAAGCTCGTAGGCCTAAAAACGTGGGCTTCGGCCATCGTTCACCACCCCGCCCGCGCCTATTTTCGCCAAGGGGTGGGTTTAAAGGGGGTCACTACCTGCACTATCGCCACCCCTCTCTCGTCTCTTGACGACCGCGGCCGCTAGAATATTAATGCTTCTACCTAATTGAATATTTTTGGTAAATATATTGATTTTTTATATATCTAATTAAATTCAAAAGAAATTTTCATTGGTGGAAAAGACATGTCTTAATGTAATAAACTGACATACAAATTTACTGCACAATGAAGTTATATGTATTAATTCTAATCTAGTGATCGTCTGCGGTTTCACCTGCATGGATTACATATTTTGTATTACATCGGCTTTAACACATAACATTTTTAACGCATATAAAGCGTATATTTTTAATTTTTTCTTCCCTTCTCCTTTGCCTATTATAACTAAAGTTAGAAACCTACGATAAATAGCTAATAAAGTTAAATTTTTTGCATCAGCCCTTTCCGACGATACTTGTTTCACTGCCCTTCCATCTCTGAGGGAATTTTTACCAAGGAGAATAGAATTACAATAAATCCTTTTCGATATTGATATGAAGCATTATGTACATCATTTAATCCGTAAACTTTAAGAAACAAAACGGCAAAGACGACGTGATTCATTGAACTTTCAAAAATCATTTCAAAAATTATTTAAAATAAATTTCACCGTAATCATGCAACCACAGCTTCGGTAAACTAATCGTGTACGTTAACACGTCATGTCTATACGCTAGCAAACTTGTTTTATACTTATTAGTGAAAGAATAATTTTAAACGAATCCTTTTAACTTATTCTGATTCCATCTCTGTATCGTTCTCAGTGTTTCGCATAGCCAAATGGCAAAAGACGGGACCTTACAATTTTGTCCTGTTCGTCTGTCTGTCTGTCTGTCTGTCCGTCTGTCGCAGGCATTTTAATCGGAGACTACTGGTACTGTGTAGTTAGGAGTCGGTAGCCATACTCGTAAATGTAACTGAGGAACGAAAAAATAAATTCCAGCTCACATTAACGCATGGAGTTAACGCATTAACCTACAAGAAGTCTTTGAAATGTTACAAACTGACTTTAGTATTGTTTAAGCCAATAGTTGTATAAATAAACCTCTTTGAAGTCCTAAAAAGTGACCCCTCCTTTCAACTTTTCAACTATAGGGTGGAAATTACTTAATTAGTCGTGGTAGCCGAGTGGCAACGAGCCCGCTTCTTGTTTAGAAGATCGTGGTTCGAATCCTTCAAACCGTCATGAAACAATGAGTTTGTCTGACTTAAGTTCATAATTATCACTGACTCCGTGCCAACACGTCGGTCCCGGTAGCCATCACCAGATGGCAGTCGTTAAATTCCACCAACCGGCACTGAAGCAGCGTAACGGATTAAGCTCCAAACACCCTCACCTCGAGAGAAGACTTAAAGTCCTGCAATGGGGCACAAAGGGCTGATATGGATGGATACTTATTATTTTGATTTTAAACCATGAACGTGCACCCCGACTCATGTGCCCCGACAACGGAGCCTTTCACTGTGCGTGGTCCGACCGTACTTAACCGATTTTTATTTGCGTACATAAAGAGTGACTTGTTCAAAGAAATATGTATAACACATCCAATAACATTCAAATCATCTTCATGGTTTCAACTGCTGAACGTCCATTGGTTGACATTAATTAGGTTTCTTCATATATCTCCCCGCATTCAAATGTTAGCATTTAAATATGTAAACATCTCTAATTTGTATATAGTTATCACTTTATTTTCTAAATACCTAAATATCGAAAAAAGTAAATGCCAGAGGATGAAATGGAAAACTAATTTCATAACTATTACATAGATTATATTGTATACAAATTTTAATTTTCTAGATATTATGAGATCGATTGTCTTCATATTTTCATAGAATTAAATAATGTAAAATCGATATAGGTTACGCTGTATTTTGACAATTTATTATACTTAAACAGTAGATAGTTTTTTACAAACTTTTTAAGCGTCCAGCCAAGAGCAAAGGTATGTTTTTGTTAGCACGATATAGTGTCGTTAGATGAGTCATATGCATGTCATTATTTATAAAAATATTTTGTCATTGGAAATGACTTTTGTCTTTGGAAATGACTTTCATTTCGTTGGAGTATAGGGGGTCATTTGGGAGTTTTGTGAGACAGGCAGATTGCACGAAGAGTTTTCGAGATATAGGGATGAACGTGGTGTCAAAAGATGCAGCTTGGCGAGTTCTACAAGGTGGCATAAAGCAATTTGGAAAAGGTTCAAAAACAAAAAAAAATATCGGCAAAAAACGAAAAAAAAATCGCAATATTTTTCCCCGATTTTCATTTTGGGCGCCCGATATCTCGAGAACTAGGTCCGAAAAAAATTAAAAAAAACAGTTAGGGGTAATAAGACAGGGGATCGTTTGAGACTAAAATTGTTAGAATCGGAAAAAACCGGAAGTAGTGGTTAAGGGTGCCCTTAGTTGGAAGTCGGATATGCGTCGGTGTTACATTTCGTACTAATTCGGTTTGTTCGATCGAAATGTCGTATAGAATGTTATATTTCGAAGTTTAAAGCTTATTCAGATACAGTTGTGTTATTTTTTTGTCGAACAAAATTTATTTCGATAAATATTATCCAAAATATGTGGGTTTACTTTATTCCGTTAGGTTCATTTCCAATGTCGTAAGAAGTTCGTGCGAAAGCAGGAAATCCGTTGATTTTTAAAATTGCACACTTATATAGTACCTACTAACATTAAATATTTCATATAGTAAAAGGCGGATAGTTGCCCCACATTTCAAAAAAAACTATATTATTTAAAAAAATGTAGTCACCAAGAATAGTGTAGCATGCATATGACAACATAAGTCTATGATATTGTGACGCCTATCTTCTCTCGCGACGACGTTATCGAACTCACTAGAAAAAGCGTGACACCTATCTACAATAGTACGAAAACAGGTCATCGAACTTACTAGAAAAATTCCCACAGCCATTCAATAAAACCGAAAAGTCTGGATAAAGATTTAAATTCCACAGATTTAAAATAGAGGCGCTTTTTGTTCAAAGGAATAGTCGCGATATTTCGAAAAATCAACGCTCATTTTTTCTAGACGCCAGGCGCCAAAATTCCGTTCCCACGGTCGGTCGAGAAATTAAATGTAATTGATAAATTTCGAGAGATAGAATATTCGAGACGGTGACTAGTGGAAGGGAGAGAACTATATAAGACGATGGTCGGAGGTGTCGAGTAGTTGATTTTTGGAAGTAAGTCAAGCGCGATAATTTACGAAGTGCGGAGTGCTTTAACCGTGTAATTAGTGTTCGATATTCTTTGCTCTTGGATTATTTTGTGATTTGGAATTATAATAAAGTAAAGTGAACTAAAATCAGTGTTTTAGTGCATCATCAATATCAGAACCGGTAGTCCGTAACAATATTTTATGGTAACATATTATAGGAAACATAATTAATATTGGGTTTGGGGATATCCTGTTTTATTTGACCTGTCAAAAAGGGATAGTTGGGCAACTATCCCTTTTAATAATTAGTAGTAATTAGAAGTGTCCCTCATTAGTAGACACTAATGAGCGACAATTCTAATTACAATAAAACACTAATGCCAAACAACATCCCTAACATAGTGTGTTCGAAACCGGGACATATATTCAACTGAGGCAACTATCCGGTCTTTACCCTACTCACTAATGTGATGGGGAATTTTTTGATGTACAAACTTACGGAATCTGGAATAAGATGTAGCGTTCTTCTATTGATATTAGAAATTCGAAAGTTCGTATGTTTGGGTGTTTGACGGCCAATCACGCAGCAACGGTTCGACGTGATAGTTTATGGCGCCAGCTGTAGAGTGACATAGACTACTTTTTATCTAAGACTTTTGACGACTGCTTGGCCTAGTGGGTAGCGACCCTGCCTACGAAGCTGGTGGTCCCGGGTTCGAATCCCAGGTCGGGTCAGTATTTTTATGATGAATATTGATACTGGTACCGGGTCTTGGTTGTTATGTATACGTGGTGTCTTCGATTGGTACCCAAAACACAAGCTAATGCTTAGTTTGGGGCCTAGACGCTGTTGTTGTGATGTATACGTTATTATCTAAGAAAAATACACGGTAGCTATTATTCACGTTAAAATAACTAAACGGATTTTGATGGAATTCGGTTTAGACATTTCTTAGGTAGTTAAGTTTCAGCATATTCTAGAAAATCTCCAGTTAATAATAATTATAATACTATAGTAGAGGTGACAGACACTAAGGGAACGGGAACAACCAACAACGAACTGGTGAAGTTTAATGTTCACGATTTCTCGTTATGTTTGCACATGCAAAACAAAAAAACTAAGCACACGACTAGGAACCAGAAACTCAATACGCATTTTCAATTGTTGCACGAATTCTGTCAAGCATGGAACGCCATTTTTTACATCTGACATTTGGCCATCACACGGCGTACAAAAATTTCCACGTAATTAGGTCGTTACAGAGAACCTAGAATTCGACACTGAACACTAATATATTTATTGAATTAGTACTGAATAACTATCAGAACGGAATTAACTTCCGCCAAATTATAGTAGAGGTGACAGACAGCAATCGAACGGGAACAACCAACAACAAATGACAAGGCGTTTAGGGACCCGTGAGATTTGGTTCATTACTATAATACTTTAATCACTAGAAACCGAAGATTAATTAGTAGCTGTTAATTGTTACTAGAAACATAACTAGAAACGAACCAAATTATATACCGCATAAACACAAAGAGAACACTATATATCGTTACTGGATTGAGAGCATGTTATTCGGCTTCGGTCGGTCACGCTCTGTGAGTCTTCGAGAATCTTGTGTCAATAAGACACAACATTCGCGGACCAAGTGCTACTACGTAATAAAATATCTATACGATATTAGTAAGGTTGAAAAAAGAAATAAAATTTCAGAAACGGTTTTAAAACGACCGTTTATGAATAGAATACTAAATTAAACAAAACGTTAATTTATTCTCCGACAGTCCATATATTTTGAAGAATATACTAGATGGAGATTCGGCGTTAAAAAACGTCACCTAACAGTTCGGTTGTAATTAACGCACACAGAGATGGTTTTACACAGTATGGCGGGGTCGGAGTATATTGTTCATTAAGTCAAACACAAGACCACATAAAAGTTGGCCACTTTTTTGTTATCATTGTTTAACGTAGTTCTATCTAGAGATCTACGATTCGATTAATAATGAATTGAAATTTAATTATTGTGTAAAATAAATTATTTTAAATTTTAATTAGTCTAAATCAATGGTAAACAAAATTGTCTTTTACGCGGCTCTAACAATGTTATCCTAATAAATGACTGCGGGAGGGAGACAAAACCGTCTATGTCCGCATCTACGATTTTGTGTGTTCGCGTTTAGAGTGTTTTGTGCTGTTTATGAGGGGGCGGTCGTGTAAAATGTTCGGGGGTGTGGGTCACGAAATGGGGGAGAGCAAAAAGGGGGTATAGTGGTGAACGAACGAAAGGATAAGGCGAAACTGACCGAAGCCCGTTCGCCCCCCGAAACACTTAGATATACGTTGCCCGAGCGACCCTCGAAGATACGGATCGTTGAGCGTGTGTGTATGACCGCTGGAGGGTCAAAGTTGAATAGAAATAGTGATTTCATTCAAAACGGTTTATTTTAAAATTATAATTTATAATTTTCGTTCGGCTTAAGAAAAGCTTTTGTCGAAACGTCGAGAAAAAATTGATTGAAGTGTACTAAAATAAAACTGTAACGGACAAAAGAAATGTCTACATGGATAATATTGTCGAGAAATTTCTTTTTTCATTTAAATTTTTTTGGCTGTTTGTTCGTTTGTAGCTCAAAAGTTTAAAATTACCAAACTGATAAAATGTGATAATGAAATACATGTAATCGTGGTCTAATATATAGAGTGTGATCACGCTGTTGTTTTTCAGAGCAGATCAGTAAAAAGAATAATAATACAGGGTGGGTTTTCACTGAATAAAATCACATACGCATAAAAGTTTATTTTTACATATGAGAAATGTGGGTTTATTTATTTATTTATTTTATTTTATGTATATCTTACTAGCGACCGCCCGCAGCTTCGCTTGCGTAGACTACGAATTCCTGTTATAGGTACTATTAACGTTCGAGATGGTTTATACGTACTTTTTGCTGGAACCAATTTTGGTTACACCCATTCAAACTTTCAGTCTTCATTCCCTTCCACCCTTTAAAAAACCGATACAATTTTTCATCTCCCGTTTCCCACTCTTAAAATGTGAAAATCTAAAAACCCTGAAACACGTCATTATTTAAGTCCCTCCATTCCCATGCTTAAGTTTGAAATTTCTAAAAAAGCCTTTTTTAACTTTATAGTGCTCACGTTATAAAATAAACTTATGTTCCAAATTTAAGCTTCCTAGACTTAGTACTTTCGGCTGTACGTTGCTAGATCAGTGAGGACAAACGACAGACAGATAGACAGACAGAAAAACACAAAAAGTAGCTTATGACACTCTTGACAACCTTCTTTCACGTCTGCAAAGTTTCATTAAAATCTGTTCAGCCGTTTTGGCCGAAGCCGATTTGCTCGAATAGACAGACAGTTCGTTTTCATGTGTATAGCCTATAACTCTCCGCTAGAATCAGGCTATCAAAGGCAAAAAGAATTTTTCAAATTCGACTGGTAGTTTCAGAGATTAACAAATTCAAACAAACAAACAAACGAACGAACGAACCAACCAACCAACCAAGCAACCAACCAACCAACCAACAAACAAACAAACAAACAAACAAACAACCAATCAATCAATCATTCAATAATTCAATCATTCAATCAATTAATCAATCATCAAATCAATCAGCATGCGCGACGGAAGCTCTCAAAAGGAATAATTTTTCCCGTTTTTGCAACATTTTTCATTGATGCTCCACTCCTATTGGTCGTAGCGTGATGTAGTATAGCCTATAGCCTTCATCGATAAATGGACTATCCAACACAAAAATAATTTTTCAATTTGAACCAGTAGTTCCTGAGATTTGCGCGTTTAAACAAACAAACGAACGAACGAACGAATGAACGAACGAACGAACGAACCAACAAACAAATAAACAAATAAACAATCAATCAATCAATCAATCCATCAATCCATAAATCAATCAATCGACCAATCAATCAATCAATCCATCAATCCATAAATCAATTAATCAACAAATCAATCAATCAATAAATCAATCAAACAATAAATCAATCAATCAAACAAACAATCAATCAATCAAACAATAAATCAATCAATCAATCAACCAATCAATCCATTAATCAATCAATCAATCAAACAAACAAACAAACTCTTCAGCTTTATAATAATTATTTCTATTATACAGATTAATAGATTATAAGATAATAAGAAAATAAGATATTACTAAAAACCGTATCAAAGTAAAAAGTTAACGAACAGAGGCAGACAGCGAATTATTTTCTCCCGCTATAGTTTTTAAATTTCAATAAAAACTGTTAAGATATTAATTTAAATTGTATGATGTAAAGGGCAATTATAATATGCATGAAATGCTTAAGACGACTAACGTATTTAATTTGATAAGGATTAATATCACGTTTAAAAAACATCTTCGCAAATAGTACATTATGTTGAACAAATTTGATTGTCATAAAAAAAGTTATAGTAAGTTAACCTTAAAAGATACACATATGCTGTCGCGGACTTTTGGTTAGAACTTTTAAAGGGGTACAATTCCGTAATACATGATTTTTGCTTAACATCAACCGTTTACGCAGCGCGCGCGACGGAAGCTCTCAAAAGGAATAATTTTTCCCGTTTTTGCAACATTTTTCATTGATGCTCCACTCCTATTGGTCGTAGCGTGATGTAGTATAGCCTATAGCCTTCCTCGATAAATGGACTATCCAACAAAAAAATATTTTTTTCAATTCGAACCAGTAGTTCCTGAGATTTGCGCGTTCAAACAAACAAACAAACAAAAAAACAAACAAACAAACAAACAAACTCTTCAGCTTTATAATATTAGTATAGATGTAAAAGCACTGTAATTTTTTTATAATTGGATTCGCACAAAACTACGAGCACGCTACGAGTATGCGGTTAGAAGGCAAAAACTAATTTTAAATTTTCGTTTGAAATAAAAAATATAAAAAAAAATAATTATTTAAGAGTTATGTTGCCAAGAAAAAAAAAATTCTATAATATATCCAAAACTTATTAAAATATATACAATTGAATAAATGATTTACATTCGAATGAAACTGCCATTTCAATCTGCCTCTACTTATTAAGAAATATATTCGCAAGCGATATGTAATTAGAAAATATAAATATTATTAAATAAAATACTTTTCAGGAAATAAGCATTATTTGTATACAATGTAACAAAGATATTTATTTAATTATTTATTTAATTTTTCTGCTTAAACTGCGATACAAAGTACCTACCACGGTCATTTACAAATTAAATAGCTGGCAATGTATAAAGCAAAATGGTAGTATTTTCGTATTTATTCCTTAATGTCCTTATTATACTGGTATACAACCTTTAAAATCGAATATATTTGTATGGAACGTCGCTCCTTTAGTACGGTCGGTCCGTCCGTCCGTGGCGCGACAATTTAATATTCTATTTTACTCGCGCGATAAGATTAAAGTATGTAATTTCTTGTGTGCCACTGTTCCCTCCGAATGAGAGGGTTTGGGGTTGTGTCTACTGCGGGTACTGTAGGGTTGGCTCTGTAAATTATTGTTGTGTAGAACAGTATTTTATTAAAAACAGGTATCCAAATTACTTATCTATATTTTTCGAAATTGAAAATCGAGCATTTATTCAAGTCCAAATTCGAATTTCAGTGTTCAACATAGTAATACAGTGAAGTAAAATATAATACTGATTTCAAAAATGTCATCTTATCAAAGTATGTATTAATTAAATTTAATAATAATACCTGAGACATTCCACACAGTGCTATCTAGTCCCAAAGTATGCATGTATTATGGGTGCTAGTCAACTGGTTAAATATTCTTTATAATATATACATATGTAGATACTTTTTTACACCCAGCCACGGAATAGACATGTTCGTGCACACAAATATTTGTCCCGGGCGGGAATCGACCCCGCGACCTTTGGCTCCGAAGTTAGGGTCTCTAATAACTCGGTCAGCGTTAGTGATTATGTAGATATTAGCTTTTTTTGGAAACTGACAGATGTGACGTAGATTTTTAACAAATTAAACTATCAAAAATAGGTATTAGTCTTGAATTTTGCTGCAATGACTGTACCTTCATGAGCTAGTTAACTGTGAGTTCGTGATAAAGTGCACTGTCCAAATTAGTTAGACGAAAATTTAGAAAAAAAAAATTATTATTTTTCTTTTTCTTAAAATTTAAGTACCTACTTTTTTGTCTGACATGTAGGTATCTGAGCATTTAAACATTGTCCGTTTGAGGACAAGATTACAAGTGAACCAACTTAGTTGCGCTTGTGCACGTCGCATAATCACAATCCAATTATTTGAAGTTCTAACTGATAGCGTTATTTTTTGACAGACGAATAAAACAGGTTTTCAGGTTGCCTCTTAAAGGTACTTTTTTTTTATTTTTGACCACGCATAACTATATATGTAGAGTCTGATATTGATGATTTTTTTGGTTAGGAGAAACTTTTGGCGAATTTAAATTTGAAAAAAAAAATCTACGTCTGAAGGTACAAAACAGATGATTTATTTTTAAACTACTGAATTTTCACCTGTAAACCGATTCTGTGGAAGCTTGGCACACATATTTAAATTGATGAGACTACAATATAAAGAAGACCTAAAGTTGATCTGATGATTAATTAACAGTAGCCACCTCGTGTTTGGGCTTATCCTGATGAGAACTTTAGACTTAACTGGGTTATGACTGTCATCGAGGGTCTGATGATGGCGACGATAGGCTGTAGAGGAAAGTCCTATAGCCATAAAAATAATATTATTCTAGTACACCAGTCACACAAGGTAACAGTTCAGATGGATTCCAAGTTTTTTGAAAAACATAAAATAAACACATAGTCGTCGATTTACTTGTACAGGTATTACTCATTCATTTACGAAATGGGCTTTTAACATTATAAATATTGTATTTTCATACAATTGTCAAATTACCATATTTTTTCTTTCTTTGTTAAAAATTTAATAACGAGAAAAACATAATAATATAGTTTTTTACCTACCACAAAATATCGACTTGAACACAACCCTATAGTACTTGTCAACTGATATAAGAAGTGTACCCTGCCCCCCCGAGGGTCTAAGCCGCAGACCGCTTTCGGACCTATAATAAAACCCTACTGTTCTCGCCTCCTTCAAACGGACAACCTGGCTCGGTCGACACCCCCCTAAAACACCCCCACGAACCTCCAACACCCCGCGGCCCACACTAAGATGACGCCGAGGGTATATTGGACAATTTTCGTACGGACGAAATTCGTGACTCGCTTAACAATTTAGATATTACAGTGCGGATGAAATACGTCTTTTATGTCGCCAGTTCTAGCTAAACGCGGACGTGCCCGGTTTGTAGTTGGGCTGGCGAATTCATTTGGTCAGAAATGGCATTTAAATATTTTATTTTAGTGTGACATACACATAACAAAATGGAGAATCGACATCTCTTAATGAACAAAAGATAGGTACATAACTACATAAAGAAACCGATCACAAACGAATTTAAAGTCTTACGAGGCAACTGTATAAACATTTCATTCACAAAATAAATACCTATCTAAATTTTTAATGTTTTCCGTAAAAACTACCTCAAGTATTATAAAGTCGTATTTAGATTTTAGATTCAGAAAGTTTAGAAGTAATAAGGACAAAAAATAATAAAAATAATATTAAAAAATATTTATGGGTATTTCGAATTACCATATAGGTACATTCAATAGCTTTCGATCGTAAAATCGTGTGGCCAAATAATATATTTATACGAATTAACTTTTGATACTTACATGTATTTTAATTGAAAAAATATTGTTAATCTTTATATTTCATCGTAAATCAAATGACAAAATGTTTCTCATTACAATTTAATTTAGAATCGATCAAAAGCCCTAGTTTTGTGCTTAAGGACCATTATATATTTTTTCAATACATTTGCTATTAATACGGTCTTTATGACACCGAAACTTGAACCGTAATGTTGTGTTTTACGGTACTAGGCCTTTTTACTTTACCTACACCGATAACAAACGAGCATTCTGTTTGTAACGCATGTGTAAACCGCGAAAAGCAACCTGCTCGCGCCCTTAGCTCGCGCCATTATTACATTTGAAGTATCTACCTAATTTTAATCACAAATGTATTGTAAAACGTCGTATGATGCTCGTACTCAGTAAACTGGCTATTATAGTCATCGGTTTATTATAAGCACTCATCTCCGCCTCGTGACTATAAACACCTCGACTATAATATGCAGCTTACTATTGCAGATTAGCAGATGTTTTTGCGCTAATCAAATATATAAATAACGAATCACTCGACTGACTGATTGGTCGAGTAGTTAGAGACCCTAACTGCGGAGCCAAGAGTCACGGGTTCGATTTCCGCCCGGGAAAAATATTTGTGTGCATGAACATATCTGTTCGTTTCGTACTGGGTGTAAAAAAAATAATATATGTATATACAATAAAAAAAAATTTATGTATGTGTACTAGTCGTTTAGTACCCCATGATACCAGCATAATGCTTGCTTACTTTGGGACTAGGTATATGGCGCTGTGGAATGTCCAGAACTAAAAACTGCATCCCTAACAAAATTCTATTTGAATAATACTGTTTTCGACTTTTAAGGTATGAAATAACAAAACATTTTCTGAAATTATATTATATCCTCAGATTTACATATCAGACGTAAAAGACAACATATAAACATTTAAATTGATTTAAAATAAAAATAAAATTGGTTCTCAAACGTAGTATTTAAAACTTTTATACAATACCTAATCGTTATATATACTTTCATTTTAAATAAACACTTCAAACGGTGCGATTCCGTTAAATTAATTAACTCAATTCCAGCCTGGGGTTAATGCAATAGGCGCGTACAAAACTAGCAAATTAATTATAAAACACGTCAAAACAAGGCACAAAGTTCCGAGGCATCCCATCTGAGAAGCACAAAGGGTGCCCTTAATTTGTACGAATTTTCAACCCTTATCGCGAAGTCTGGATTACCCTCACCATCGATCTTAAGCAGGGTGACTTGACCCCAGAAAGGGAGGAAGGGTTTAAATGGGGTTGGGATGAAAGAAAATGGAGGCGGCCTCTAGATTATTGTGGGGTGACGGCCGTTACTCGACACATTTCTGATTTCTCCTTGTTTATGTTGTAAGGAAAATTTGTATTTTGAATTTCGCAAAGCTTTTTGGCTTGTGTAAATACGGTGGAATATTATTTTCGTTGAATATCTTTATTTCTGTGAAGTTATATTATGAAATACAAGTAAGTATTTTTAGTAGGTATGTTTTCTAAGTGTATTTTGCACAGCAGTTGTTAAGACTGTAAAACTGTAACTTTCTTGTTTTTATTTTTTTTTTTATTTTATGGCGATGATAGAAAAATTTAATTATTACCCAATGCATTCTGGACTTCTTTGATATTTTGATGAAAAAAGCACCGGCAAATAGTTCAATTGTAGACATTTAACTTCACTATAAAGAAAAACTGATTGTATGACTAAATTTATAAGGCTTGTTGTACTCACTCAACAACGACAACACAAACAACAAACAGGTTCAATCAAAAATTACTAAAATAGGCACTAAAAAAACCTTCGTTAATAGGCAATAAATGACCAAATAATTTGACATTACATTCGAATACTTTTTCATAAAAATATAAACAAGCTACAAGCTTGAGTATTTTGGAAATTTTATTTGAGATTTTCAAGTTTGAAATTGACTGTTAAAAATTGAGAGTCGGTGACGTCCTACGAATTTTATTATAACTATGATGTCCTACGTATTACACTTGTCTGTATGATCGTCCATCGCTGCATGTACAGTTCCAATCAAACTTTATGGCGGATCCGAACATAGGCACAAATCGCGTCGCAGTAACCAGTTTTAGGTGTAGCGCGGCGCAGTGGAGTGAGGGGTAAGACTGTACCTGCGCAAGCACGCCTATAGCGTTGTATTCTGATCCACCATAAAGTTTGAGGCGAATTATACCTACTAGTCACATTAATGTTTGACGTTTCTTTCTACAGCTCTGATATTACGCCTCCAAAAAATTTCATGATTTTTCTATTTCTGTAAATATAAAAAAAATTGAACAATGTCCATTCTTAGTTTTTAAAGATTTTGACGGTTTGGAGGTAGCTCGTGTTAAGTTTTAATTGAGTAAAGTTTACGAACAATATAATAACCGACTATTAAATAAAGTGGAGCTTTTATATTCGACGTGTATGTTTTTACCAATCTCTTGAAAACGACTCGGCCGACTTAGATAGTTCAAACTGTATTACATTAGCTAGTAAGGTAAGTTCTGGTGGTCCACCAACTTATCTATAATTCCATAACTATTTTTTATAACTAAATCTCATTGTTTTTCATAGAATCTAGAAAAAAAAAACATGTTTGTAAGATTGTCATCTATGGATGCTTTTCATGGATTTTATATTATTTTTCGAAGACATGTGCATTACTAAAAAACGAAAAATTTACAAAAAAACACACAATTTTACAAGTATTCACTACACTAAAAAAAGGAAATAATTACCGAACCCGTTTTCTCTGTCTACCCCATAAGCGCTTATACGTAAGCCTGTTTGTAATTAAATATAAAATTTTAGTGTAAAAGCGTGGGGATATATTTTTTTCAATAACCGTTTTTGCACATACTAAAGCAGCCTAAACAAGCCGACCCGATTACAAATACGAGGCTCACGCATATATATAGTCTGTCTCATTTGGTATCGTTCAAATCCATCACACCTGCATCTAGCAATGCATCACTTTTGATCAGACGACGCGGTGTCCATCTTCTTTGTTTAGCCCGTGGTCAACACAATAGTTTTATTAAAATAACTGAGAATCTTTTATAGCTGATATCATTGTCCATGATATTACAAAATGAAATTTGTCCAAAGTGTCCGCAATAATTCCCAAATAGCTCAGTATATTTCTGTTTTGTACCCGTAACTTGTACGGCTGGACAAACACCAGTGTATAGCATTAAACCTTAATTAGCGGCTATTTACTTACCTGTGTGGACAAACGCTTTTTCGTATTAAGAATTTATCGTACACATTACATTCAAACAACGACAAAACATTTATGTGACTCAACTTTCTTGATATTGATCACACGAATGTCTTAAACTTTTATTTCCCCAAGAAAGTTAATTATTTATTTCTATTTTGTTCGAACGCCGTTTTGATAGAGTTACGATATAGTTTGCAAGAAATAATAAAAATCTGAATTTTACTCTGGTTCTGCGTGATTTTCTCTGATTCATCTCTTACATACGGTTATAGAACAGAAAAGCTATATACTCATTTACATAAAACCATGTATAACGTATACATTACAACAACGTCTAGCCTGTGTTTTGGGTACATATCAAGACACGGTACCAGTATAAATATTCATATAAATACTGACCCGACCTGGGATTCGAACCCGGGACCTCCAGCTTCGCAGCTAGGATCGCTACCCACTAGGCTAAGCGGTCGTCATGTATAGAAGATGTAGTTTGCGATCGGGTATTTATTTGAGATAATAATATTTGTTTGTAAGTTTGTGTGAAATTATTTGTAGGTACATATGCTGTAATTAATAATAATAAAAAAAATCGTTTCATTTTATGTAGCAATCCTAAATTAACTTGCCTTACGAATGTTGAGTAAATTTATACCTACCTAATTGTCATTCGTACTAGTTTTAAGTATAAAGACAAATGTTTCTTGTAAATTATTGTGCGTATGATGTTTGTTGGTTTACTATAAATAAATAGATTAAAAAATGCAGGGAAGAGAAATCGAACGTCCATATAAATATTATCGTTACTGAATTATATGTTAAGTTTTTTTCTTTTCAAATGACAGTTTGTTGATAAACATAAAGATGAAAGAAAATTTATTCTATAAGTACCTACTTCTTTGTTACGCTCCGCTGGCTGTACGTGATTTCTTAAACTAACTTCTATATTGTATAACTGTGTTTTGGCAATAAAATGTACGTATTGAACGACTTGTCTTTTTATTTTTATCTTATTGTGGTATAAACTTTTGCGTTTTTAGAAAAAAAAAGTTATCATTGGTTGTTTTTACCTTTTTATGTTAACCGTTTAGTCTTGTTTGTTTTCAGCTTAGCTAACTTAATAAAAGTTACAGAGTGATTGTTTAAAACTAAATATTTTGCTGTTAACCGAGCGAAATTCGCATTCGATAAACGCTCCGTTTTCTGAGTGTAGGTATGTTTATTCAAACCAGCTTCTTCATTAACTAAAGAAAACTAACAACTTTAAAACCCGCAACAAAAAAAACCATACATAAAAAGTTTAAAAAATTGGCACTTTAAAAAGAAGAAAATAAATTAAATTACTATAATTATCAATACTTTTGCTATTAATACGGTGTTTATGACATCGAAACTTGAACCGTCATGTTTTATTTTACAGTACTAGGCCTTTTTACTTTACACCAATCCCAAACGAGCATTCTGTTTGTAACGCATGCGTAAATCGCGAACAACAGCCCGCTCGCGCCCTTAGCTCCCGCCATTATTACATTTGAAGTACCTACCTACGTAATTTTAATCGCAAATGTATTGAAAACCGTCGTATGATGCTCGTACTCAATAAGCTAGCTGTTATAGTGATCGATTTATTATAAGCACTCGGCTTTGCCTCGTACCTATAGACACCTCGACTATAATATCCAGCTTACCGTGTACTTGTAAGCTGTCTGTAAATCATAATGTACTATTACCTTAAAATTGCTCTAAAACAAAATTTAAGCTGTTAATTAACCGTTGTGCATGGCTACTATGATAATAATTTTAAGTCGTTTATATTTAATTTAATTAACTCTTTTATTAAAGAACCATATTTTTAATATGACGACCGCTTAGACTAGTGGGTAGCGACCCTGCCTACGAACCTGGAGGTCCCGGTTTCGAATCCCAGGTCGGGTCAGTATTTGTATGATGAATATTGATACTGGTATCGGGTCTTGGTTGTTATATGTATGTGGTGTCTTCGCTTGGTACCCAAAACACAAGCTAATGCTTAGTTTGGGGCCTGGACGTTGTTGTCATGTATACGTTATAAAAAAAAATAATAATAATTTTCCACTGAATGTTTTCTTCGTCTAGGGTTTTTAAAAATTTTAATTCTAAACGATACTATTAACCAATAAACAAACAGAAATATGTTGAATGAAGTTACTGTCATAAAATAATATTTGAGTTGTTTTGTACCGGTCATAACCGCATATCACAAAAAATATGCCTACAACATTGTTGCGTGTTGCGTCATATAGGTATGTTTTGTTTTGTTGTAACTTAAAGGATGTTAAGCAAAATAACGGTGCAAATTCTGTATGTAACTGCATACTAAAGAAATTAGTATGAAAATGATTATGTTTTGTTATTATAATGTGGTCTTTCTTTGTGTTTTGTAGTCCAATATGAATTAATTAGCATGACAATACGGGTCAAGGTGTACGCTGGTGTATGAAATTAAGGTTCCTTAGCCATTTAACGTTTCATGGCATTATACTCATAAACAATAATTCTTAGTATAATTATATTATAAACTAGCTTTCCGCCCGCGGGCTTCGCTCGCGTTGACCACAGTTGTACTGAGACAGTTAAAGGAACGCGACGCTACAGAACATTGTAACACTTTCTAGAACATTCTGAAACTTAACTGCCTAAAAATTTCTATACCTAATTTCATAAAAATCCATTTAGCCATTTTAGCATGAAGTATAGCTATCCCACAAGTCGGTCCCAAAATAAGTCAGACATTTTGGAGATTAACTGGAACAGACGGACATACTAACAGACACTACGATTTTTTGTATGTATATAAAACATACAAAAAATCGTAGTGTCTGTTATTATTGCTTTTCACTCTTGACAATGCCCTCTTTATATTTGCAAAATTTCAGTAAAACCGGATCAGCCGCTTCGACGATTAGTCCTAACCAACAGACAAACAAACACACAGACAAACAAACAAAAAGTAGCGTATGTCACTCCTCACACCCGTCTTTTCACGTCTGCGAAGTTTCATTAAAATTGGTTTAAATGTTTTAAAGTTTAGCTCAAACAGACAGAGAGACGGCCAAACAGACAAACAAAAAGTATTGAATGTCACTCCTGACAATCTTTTAATCACATCTTTGAAAGTTTCATTGAAATATGTTCAACCCTTTCGGAGATCAGTTCGAACAAACAGACGGACGGACAGACAGACAGACAAATAAACAAAAAGTATTGTATGTCATTCCTGATAATCTTTCCATCGTGTCTGTGAAGTTTCATTAAAAGCCGTTTCGGAGATTAGCTCGAGAAGACGGACAGACAGACATATAAAAAATTGGGTCACGTAGGTAGTCACATAGATCTCGTCAAAAGATCAAGTTTGAATTTCAACACGATAGGTTGCGATTGATGGTTTCGAAAATATAAGCATTAAAAAATGTGGTCAAGTGGTCACATAGATTTCGTCAAAACATCAAGTTTGAGTACCAACACGATAGGTCTGCGATTGATAGTTTCGAAAATATAAGCATTTAAAAATGTGGTCACGTGGTCACATAGATCTCGCTAAAACATCATTTTTGAGTACCATCACGATAGGTCTGCGATTGGTGGTTTCGAAAATATTAGCATTTAAAAATGTGGTCACGTGGTCACATAGATCTCGTCAAAATATCAAGTTTGAGTACCAATGCGATAGGTCTGCGATTGATGGTTTCGAAAATATAAGCATTTACATTGTGGTCACGTGGTCACATATATACGTCTGCAAAGTTTCATTGAATTCGGTTTAGTCGTTTCGGAGATTAGCCGGAACAGACAGACAGACAGACAAAAAACAGCTTATGCCACCTCCGATAATGCCCTCTGCACGTCTGCCAAGTTTCATCGAAATCGGTTCAGCCGTTTCTGAGATCAGCTTAAACAGACACACATACGGACAGACAGACAAACAAAAAGTAGCCTATGTCACACCCGTTGATGTCCTCTGCACGTCTGCCAAGTTTCATTGAAATCGGTTCAGACGTTTCGGAGATCAATTCAAACAAACAGACAGATGGACAAACAGACAGACAAAAAGTAGCCTATGTCACCCGCAGTAACGCTCTCTGCACGTCTGCAAAGTTTCATTGAAATCGGTTCAGCCGTTTCGGAGATTAGCCGGAACAGACAGACAGACAGACAGACAGACAGACAGACAGACAGACAGACAGACAGACACTTCAATTTTATTAATATAGATGAATATTTCTTAATTATACAGAATGAATTTTGTCGTTTTTTAAGCAACAAATATTCAAAGATTCAATTTTTGAAAATAAAGTAGGGTGCTTTTGACCTAAAAATATTTTTTCCAAAAGAAATATTGATATAGCCTGATTAATAAGTCAAACATAAATACGCGGTGTAGCAAAAGGGGGGTATCCAGCCGGTGGCCGCTGACCAACGCAATCGTCAGTTGCTCATGCAATGTCACGGTAATTCAAGAATTTGACGCTGAATACTGACGCTATATCTTCATATTTCAGTACTGATGTACTAAAAGAAAAAACACGTACCTATTTCACTATTTTCACCAAAGATCGCCAGGTGATAAAAAGATCAGCTGGTATATAAAAATTGGGATTTGTTGATACTGAAGGTTGTTGCTAGAGTTTTTTTTTATAATAGTTGTAATTTTTCAAGGTTTATATAATAAAATCAAAGAAAATAAAAATTATTATTTCTTTGTACATTACTTAAGAGCTTATTTATGTACTTGAGTATATACAAGTTTTTATTAAAAAAGTTTATGATAAAAATATTCTTACATACAATTTTCCTCCTCTTTATTGTAATTAAAATACCATTCTTTAATTTTGCTTGTTCAAAATCATGTATAAACAGGTGTTATACATTTATTTATTCAGTAAATAATTTTGTATGGAAGACGAAGTTATTGTCTACACACGGTCACTATTCATTCGTCCATCCTTTGTCTTAGATGAAAAGATAGGGCTTTATGTGCGAACACTATTATACATTGACCATATCTATTTATTAGAAAATCTTCATACAGAGTGCCGCTTGTTTCAGAACGTAACAAGGTTTGTCTCCGTCTAGGTGTCTAGGGTTGCCAACCGTTATAATAATATCTGGGACATTCCACACGGCGCCATCTAGTGCCAAAATAAGCAAAGCTTGTATTATGGGTACTCGACAACGGATATACAAACGTAAGTATTCTTTATAATTATAATATACACATAATTTTATAGATTCACCCAGACACGGAATAAATACATGGTGATGCACACAAATATTGGTCCCAAGCGGAAATCGAACCCGCGACCCTTGGCTTCGCAGTTAGGGTCTATAACCACTCTGGCAAGCGGTCAGTCAAGTTATATGTTTATAATACACAGGAGTAGTTAGTTTTGAGCGTTCTGGTTGGATTGTATTTATTTACATAAAAGCTTCTTGAGTCATCTTCACATAGTGCTGAAATTCATAAAATCACGAAAGTTTTAATTCATAAGCCGTAATTTAATTATATCATTGAAAATTATTTTCGATCGCAAATTGTAGTTACTGGCACGCTTTCAGCAAAAATGCGACTAAAATGCGTTTCTAGCTATTGAAGTTGTGGGAGCGGTTGAAGCATCAAGCTAAATATATTTTATTAATAGTTGGATTTGAATCTAATCATATTGCCTTACTGTCCACGAACGTAAAATTTCAATTTGTATAAAGTAATATCTGTTGTAAATTTGTCTTTGTAAAGAGATGGTAAATAAGTATAATGGTACCTATATCTTAAAAGCGCTTTTCAAGAATTATTTCCTTACAATTTCCCGATGAATTTACTCGAACGACAAAACTACGAATTGAGTAGAAGCCATCTTCTGCGCTTACCATCTAACCACTTCTATTCTAACTAGTTGGTGTACCCGTTTGGCGAGATGGCGAGTTTCAGACCGGTTTCTTTCACGAGGTCCCCGCGCGCCAGCCTTCGCCCTCAGAAAATTGCATATGACAGTTTCAATATTGGGAGCGACGTTTCTGACTCTATTAAAATTAAACGCTACTGTCGAATTTATTTACTTTATGCTCGAAACACAGCGAAATGATGCATTTTTGCCTGGGAATATTTTTTTTTAAATAGTAACATACACAATCACAACAAAGTCTAGGTCACAAACTAAGCATTAGCTTGTATTTTGGGTACCAAGCGAAGACACCACATACATATAACCTCCAGCTTCGCAGGCAGGGTCGCTGCCCACTAGGCTAAGCGGTCGTCGAACGGACGGTACTTTTGTAGCACCGATCAATAAGGTCAAATAGAAGGGTCAATTTCTTCGAAATATCATCGCATCTTAAATAATAGGGAGACCAACAAACTTATGAACTTATGAATTATTCAAAATGACATCCATTCCCACGGATGCATAGATTAATACAAAGGAACGCGTTTCGTATCTCCTTTTGTATCGAATTTAAGGTGAATATTTAAAATATTATTTGTGTACTTCGGTTTTTAATTCTAATGGGCCTGGTGGTACCTTTTTTGTAGTGGAAATTCTACTATTATGGGCTGGAGCTCCATCATGTTGAAAAAACAATCTTTCGTAGTTGTTTCGTAATTCTAGACCATCCATTACATTGTTCTGAAAAAGTTGTAATATTTCAAGATATTTTTCGTATTGAGGTGTTTTTTATACAAGTGTACCGTAACAATTTTATTTTTTCAATATTCTGCACTAACATTTAAATGAAAATCTTACTAGATTACCTATTCGTTTCGTACAGGATTCTCAATGAACTAAAATTGGCTTCATCAGACCAAATAATCCGATCGGAAAAATTCGGAATTTGGACAACCTGGACTTTGGATCCTTGGACTACATTATTTGACAGAATTCTAAATCTTCTCCCAGGATCAAGTGGATGTAATGTCTGTATTACTAATCGTCCATTATGGTAATATTTATACGCGTACGTATCAAGAAAAGCCTCAAAATAAGTCAAAATACTTATTTGAAAGTAAAAGTCGTTTTTCTGCGGCTTTCCTATATCTTCACTTTTCAAGTTCTTTGTGATTCTTGGGAAAACCTTTGCAGTCAGCATGTGCTCCTCTGAATGCCTTTCATCATTCAGCCTTAAGGCTAATATAATACTCTTGTGGTTTAAATATTTGCTTTTAATAAATGAAACTGTTCCTCATATTAACAAGCTATTTAACAAGCGAAAATGTTCAGAACGTAATTTATTTAATAAAAAAATAAGAACGAAGCATTGCCAAAGTCAAAGATTTATTTAATTCCGTTGAGAACACACTCATGTACCTATAGTATATATAGGTAGGTACGGTTCTATAGAACCTGCCAACATGAAAAATGTAGTAATTATACAATAATAGACTTATAATTTTGCAAAAGATTTACAAATATTATCATGTATTAACTTCACGACTAACACATGTTTTCCGGAGTGTGAGCTGTCAACGAAAAACAACACAGGATGAGAAAGCATCAATTAGAAGCGTTAAGCACAAAAAAAGCTCAAATACAATTTGTCGCAGCAGCGTCACTTACAAAGAAAAGATTTTACACATATTACAAAATATATAGATCTATCAGAAAAGTTAAAGTGACTGGACGTACCTACCTGCAATTTGCAATTCGCAAGACAATTTGAATCAAATGTATTTAGTAATAAAGTTGTTTTTACAGTATTTTCGGTATAATTTATGCCTTTCACGGGCGTCCGATGTTAACCGATTCCTATTACTTTTCTGATACATATATCTATGTCATAGTAAAAATTAAAAATTCATGAACTTTATCACCATTATTGCATTTTCAATCCAAAAATTTCAAAATTCAACTCGTAAAATTCATTAATCGTATATATTAAATTATCTAATAAAGTTTGTTTAATTTCTATTTTGAATTTAGCTTCGGGTAGCATACGTCTGTCGTGGTAAATGTGATTAAAAAGGCGCTTTTTCAAAATTTTCAAAATCGCCTTGTTTAAATGTAGTGCATGGCGCCTCTCACGTAGTTTTTTAGCAGTTTCAATAGCTGGTTTAACATTTTTGTTGCTTTTTCAACTGAACTCGATGGACATACTTTTCGTATGGTTCACTATCTTGTATCTTTCCACGAGTTTATTTTAATTTGTTGAATTGATTGTAATTAAAAATTGTTACTATTACATATCAAAATTTGCCAACTTTGCTTTTACAAGTTTACCGGCAGGGAGTCATGTTGCCTTAATTGTAATATTTCAAAACATTACACGTTACAAAATTCAAAATTTTCTTGTATTTACTAACCCATGGGATTGTTTATTTTAATTTTCAGTACGTATATGTAAATATACTTAATTTAAAGCAATATTCTAATTTTGATCAAAACCGATTATGTACTACCTATTAGAATCATATCAGAAATCGATCGAAAAAATTGCGTTCGGCATAATCTTAATGCAAGGAACAAAGATAAACTTGTTAATCATGTCAGCGCAGCTGCCTCAATAAAATCACAAAGTCTTTTAAAGGGCAATGTGTACGCTTTTATAATAAGATATCAGCTGACATTCAAGATCTACCCCTTAAAACAAGTTTAAAACTACAATAAAACGAAAGCTTTATGCAAAAGCTTATTATAAAGTATCACACTACTTAGATGATAAAAATCCATGGGTGTAAACCGCTCGTCTATCAGTTTCTTTCAATAATATTAATCTTTAAGCACTTATTGTTTAAAAATTGTTTATAATTTTGTTAAAAAGAGCGTCCCTCAGTTTCTTGCGTATTCTTCTGAGAGGAACCAGCATTTTTGAATGCGCCTTTGTGGTGACGTTCTTTCACAAAGTAATAAAATTCACTCTGGTGACGTATTTAAAGATTATGTTACATGACTACGAAATAAAGACATTTTGATTTGATTTGATTTAATCAATAATGGCTTCTAGCCTTCGTATCAAATAGCCTCACTGTGGTCACGAAAGGTCTTTGCGTACAAAACTAGAGCAATTAAAATTTTGTTTGTCAAAAGAAACCTATGTGATCGGGCAGTGCTTGGGTAGAAACTTTTTCAATTATGACCGTCAAGTAGAACCCTCCTCTGTGGGCCCCAGTTGTACCCCCGCGCAAAGAAGTTTTAATTGCGAGCCTCCGTTTAGCGATCAAGTCGGACGTGCACTATTTCATATGTAGGTACCTACTGTACTATATATAGGTGGTTTAGCGTATAAGAATATTGTTTTTCTGTAATACAACACAAAATTTGTGTTATTTTATTTTTAAAATAAAGAAATATTATGAAACCGATATTTTCTTTTATAAGACAGATGTTGATTTCCAAAATTGAGGTTATTTATACTTTATCACATGTAAAAATTTTGTGAAATTTCCCGGTTTTTTCTAATCGAAATCTTTTTTGACAAATGCCATTTTGGTTCTTGCATTTGTATAAAGGTCGATACCTTTCATTTTATTCGTAAATATTTAACTTAATATCTTCTTTCAAAACTAATTCACAAACAATTTACTCATGTTTTAAAATCGTTTGTTTATATCAGTAAGTGTACTAATTCAAAATATAGGTATGTTTTTTTACGTAGACCGTTTATAACTGTTTATTATTAAAATTAAATAAACTAAGTTTTCGTTTATGAATTCTTGTAGGCTTGGAATAGGCCATAACTTTTATTTGACTATTGTATTTGAGGTACTTACAGTTTAATCTAAAACATTACCGAAATAAGAACTAATTCTGTGACAAAACCCTTCAATAATAAACTTTCGCGACGGCAATATATAAGCGCGCTGAAGCGCGCACTTTCTAATTTAAAATAGTAGTTATGTAAACTTAGTCCCTCTGCAATTTATCGAATGCACAAACTAACTCGACATATGGTTCCCTGGACGCAAACTTAGGGTGGACAAAGGGTTAAGGAAGGGTTACAACATTTTCTATTTTAGCTAGAACTAATATTGTACCACATATTAGATGCATTTTTCAGTAGTAGCCACAGTGTCGTGCCTAAAAGGGTTACGTTTTGGAATTCTTATGAGATTGTGTGTAAGATAAAATTTCTTATACCAAATATCATAAATTAGCGTAGGCATAAGACAATGCAGTTTAACTTGAATTTTTTTTACATGTAATTTTATTCAGTGTAGACACTGAAAAGAAATCTCGACACAAATACGGTGCCGTACTTACCCTAGAAAAAATATTGTTTTAATTTGTTCGATTTTAAGGTATAACAACTAAAAGGACTTTTTCTTTTCCCGGTTGACCAACCAACCAACCAACAACAAGAAAAACCCAAAAAAAAATTACTATCAATTTGCTACCACATATTGATTTTAAAGTAGGTATTTTATCCAAAAGTAAATTCTGATACAGGTGCTTTTTAAATCTAAATACGATAGCTTCAGTATATATAACTCAATGGTTAGCGATACCAGTGCAGCGTCGCTTTTGATCTCAGATATGATACGGTTCACTGGACCACAGACAGCCTCCAATGAACCGAACGTAGGTGATAGAGTTTTTGTTTATAGCTCGAATGTTATTAGAATCAGATCTGTAGACAGATTATATTTAAGTGATTGAACAAGAATTTGAATAACGCTTTCATGATCCTAACAAACTTCACACAGATCCCTATTGATCTAAATATACTAGATATACATATAAAAATAAATGATAGATATTTACTTTTATATATCCACACATCCTTCAACATCGAAGCAATGCGATAGAAGCGAAAGGTTTGAATTGGTAACGATTCTAAATTAAATATATTATACTTCTGTCAAAATCGAAGGTGAGCTTGGGGTACAAACATGAATCAATTAAGTAATTAAATTATTTTTTCAAATATTTAACTGCTTTTAGTCACTATTTGAAATCCGATTGTTTTCGCTGAACCAGGGACAAAGCAAGAAATCTAGCCTAAACCATTAAGAAACATTAAATTAAAACTATCATAAAACAACGACCTTGTATTATTATTGTGTTCGTAATCTAGTTTTACCTGAATTTAATGCACATTTTTCTTCGCTTATTAGTACGTTATGAAGCAAATACGGTAAGCTGGATATTATAGTTGAGGTATAAGCCAATGACTACAATAGGCAGCTTACTAAGGTAGTACTTCAGTGTCGTGATAGCCCGAACGCAGCGAACCTGTTTCAAATCTATAAGGCCATGTGGCCGTGGTACGAATCCGGGCGTGTAAAAATGAGTTTTTTCTTACTTAAGTACAAACCTATCACTGACTCCGTGCTTCGGAGAGCACGATAAGCAGTCGGTCTAGGTTGCTGTCAATAGAATGCAGTCGTTACAATCCCCCAACCCACATTAGAGCAGCGTGGTGGATTTAAGCTCCGAACCCTCCCTTAGAAGGCCTAAGCCCCTGCAGTGGGGTATAAAAAGGGCTGATGGGAGTGCTTCAAATGTAATAATGGCGGGAGTGGACTGCTTTTCGCGGTTTACGCATGCGTTACAAACAAAACGCTCGTTTGTGATTGATGGAAAGTAAAATGGCCTAGTCCGTAAAATACAATATTACGATCCAAGTTTCGATGTCATAAGGACTGTATTAATAGCAAATGTATTTACTACTGTGTTTTCTTCGGCTTCAGTCAGCGTTCGGCGAAGTCAGTGTAATAAATAAGAAAAGTAAAATATACTCTCAAGTCCCTTCTAGTATGCCAATTAGTAGTACCAGTAGTACAATAGTAGAACCTGGTCATATTGTTACTGGTGACTTTCAAAATCAAGAGGTGTAAGTCATCATCAGGCGTGTCTCTTCACTGCAGGTTATACGCCTCTCCCAAGACCACCCACCACACACGGTGCTCCGCCTTAAGCATCCAACTACGGTCATGTTTAGGTCATCTGTCTACCTGTGGGCCAGTTACACTGAAAGAGATTTGGATACTTTGCGTGTCCAATATAAGAATTGCTTTAGATTAGATAGAAAAGATCTGCACTTTTAACTAGAACCAGAGGCGCCACTAACAGCCTTCTGAATGCAAGAACAGAAATGAATTGTACTTATTATATATAATATTATATATATATATATAATAAGAACAAACAAGGTTCTTTATAAAGAACCTTGTTTGATTGTGAATCGGACACTTCGGACAGTAATTCGATTTACGTCGAAATTAAGCTTTATTACATTTTAAAAGTTTTTAACTAATTTCAAAACTCTGTTCAGTAGTTTTAAAGATCTAATTTATCTAGTTAATTCGGTAACAATAATTATGTACTAGATAATAAAAATTTAAAAACTAATTTCAAAATATAAAAAAATTAACAAATTGTAATGGGCTTGAACCAGAATTTAAAAATTGTGCAGAGAGTTATTAAAATTAAAAGGAATAAGCTTCTAAAATAAACTCTGAAAATATCAAATTTTTTCTATTTAAGAATTTGTCAGATATTTATAAAAAATCATATGACGTTGAAATTGGCTGTGACGTCTTCTGGGTGGTTGAGCTTATTGCGCTGTTGTCCATATTGAAAAACCAAAGCCAAACTAAGCAAAAAGAAACCGGCCAAGTGCGAATCGGATTCGCACACGAAGGGTTCTGTACCACCATACAATATAAAAAAACGAGCGCGACGTTAATCGAACTTAACCATTAATCGTTATTATTATGTAATTTAAGAATTATTCTATAAATATATTTCATTTTAATTTCGTTAGTTATTTAGAAGGCTCGATCCTCTCTGGCTAATCCGAAAAGTGTGATAACATGAGCGTACTGATAGCCAGAGACAATTTTTATTACTTACTTTATTACAGTAAACCTTTGACTTTTAGTATCAATTGTGAAGAAAATAAGCTCTGCAAAGGAAAGCGTAAATTTATAGTACCTAGTAATACAATGTAGTTTTCATCATAACTTTTTTTATAAATTATTTTTTACAATGACATCCCAAAGATAAAATGTATCTAGTTTTCGCTTATTGGCTAAACGCTATCTGTCATTTTCTATGGAATTTTTATTAGGACTTTAGTAGTGCATATCTCAACAACTGTTGACTTAAATAAAAAAAAATGTTTGAAACCTTGATTTCATTTTTTTAAGACCTATCGTTTGGCACCTCTCGCGTTAATATACGATGAATTTTTTTCGTACTTTAGTTACATGTATGGCGACCTATCCCTAAAAAAATTTTTTTGTTAATTTTACTACGTAGTTGTATAGCGGTTCGTAGATCACATCTACCTTCCAAATATCATCTATATATTGCCAATAGTTTCCGAGAAAAACCACAGACAGACAGACGGACGGACGGACGGACGGACATGGCGAAAGTATAAGGGTTCCTTTTTTGCCATTTAACTACGGAACCGTAAAAAATGATGAGGTTTACTCACTATGTCAAAGGAAATTGTAATCCTCATGAATCAATAAAAAAATAGTATGACTTTATTTAGTAGTAGTAGTAAGGTAAAATTTTTAAAAAATGAAAAAACTATCCAGATGTTTACATAATATTTACAAGGATTTTTTTTAATCAATTTTGGGGAAAAAATAACTGAAGAAATCACAAGCTTAATTTTTTTTAATTTTAAAGATTTATATTGGTCTATATTTTCGGAAAAAAATATAAAAACTGTGTTAAAAATGTTGGTCCAAGGCCATTAACAAAATGGATCATATTATGGTTAGATTATTAAATAAATAATAATATAAATCGACGGCCTCTTCAAAAAGATTTTTGTTTATACTTTATATTGTTTATAGATAAGTACACGATGACTAAGCTAGAGCACCCCACAGCTTGCAATCCCCATACGGTATTGAAGAAATTACATGCGCGCCCAAAATTACTACGCAGTCCTTGCATCTAAGCTTTTATATTGACCCTTTCGTTTATGTGACACCCTCGTCTCCCTAAAACCGCGTACGAGCTAGCATGCCACAGACTACAGAGCTATGCGAACGAAAATCGTCATCATAATCTTGGGCAGTTTTATTTTATCTTATGGTGTACCGCAGAGATATGCTTGGACTGAACGATATCAGTGGCATATGGTGATCCTTATAATAATAATAACACAGACAATCACAACAACGCCTAGGTCCCAAACTAAGCATTAGCTTGTCTTTTGGGTACCAGCGAAGCGAAGACAACACATACATATAACAACTTGGTATAGTAAACTTCGAAAGTTTCAATTTCAGTGGGAGGACAAGAAAGAAAAGACGCGTATTCGTGTGTACGCGAGCGTGTGGGTAATTCACATACTCTCACTGGCACTCCTGTTTTTGCCTTGCAAATTTTTTGAAAAATCTAAGGTATAATTACATAGTATTTGGTTTACGGACTTTGTCTGACATATCAACGCACGATCTAAACCGCTGCTGGGACTAGAAATAGATTTTGAAGTTACTTACGTCGACCGACCTGTGACCGAAAATCGGCACTGGTTTCTAAAAGCCGGATTTTTTATAAGTGATAATAATTACAAGGCTCTTTCACAGATCGCGAACAGTCAGGTTAATTTAGCACAATTAAGGTTGCGTAAAAAATAAAAAAATTAAAGTTTACGAAATGACAATGCTCATTGTGCCATATGCAATTGACCCATGTTAATATTACGTGTCAATGAAAAGATCATCTTTTTAAAAATTGTAAGTAGAATATGATATTTTCAGGAAAACGGCTTTTTTGAGATATATAATAATACTTGTACATGTGGCACTTTCTTTTTATGTTGCACATTTGTATTTGTATCTTTTTATTTTAAATAATACGTATTTATCCGAAATATTACATGTCACATATTTGAAAGCTTATGATTTTATTTAAAAATTAAATAATTAGGGGTTTTTTTTCAAGACAGCTCTAATGATAGCGCTAACTGTTGTGAAGGATAATAACTTGTTAGATAGCGCCATCTGTGGTAACGTATAGCAACTAATTCGATTAGTATATTTTGCTGCAAATATTGGATGGTCGATCTAATTCATCACAATTTTATTTCACTACTTTTCAGAGTTTATCAAACCCCGCTCTTCTTTTCGCGTCTGGTCTTTTCGCGTATCTTTATTTTTGAAATTGGTATTCATACAGAACAGCATTTTTATTTTTAAACAAATAATCAATATTGTGGGTCAGCACTAAACTTTTGTTGTCTTTGGAACTTATTTATTGTATAGTTACCTACTGCTAGTTCTTACACAACGACCGCTTAGCCTAGTGGGTAGCGACCCTGCCTACGAAGCTGGAGGTCCCGGGTTCGAATCCTAGGTCGGGTCAGTATTTATATGATAAATATCGATACTGGTACCGGGTTTTGGTTGTTACATGTATGTGGTGTTTTCGCTTGGTACCCAAAACACAAGCTAATACTTAGCTTGGGGCCTAGACGTTGTTGTCATGTGTATGTGTACAAAAAAAATGTAGTACCTACTACGTATGGGTACGAGTGTGGTACAAGTAGGTATACTGAAATACGACATTTTTTAATACAATTTTACCTCTAAAATCCAGCATGTCAACGAGTAAAACTCACTCTCATTTTAAAACGTGAAATGTTCTAATATATCTAATAGGTATTTTAGATATTTTAGATTTTAATAGGTAAAAATTTGTTCCATATGATTAAGGTTCCATATAATGTAGGTTTTAGGTTTTGCCAAAATACGTTTTAGAGACATTTTTTTCGTTACGTTTCGTAGCCGCAAAGCGTGACACAAATATGTAGGTACATACATAGACGCAGAATCGCAAATCGCAATGACAAACACAACCGTGTCGTGATAGCCCAGAGCGTAACGAACCTGTCTCAAATTTATAAGGCCCATAGGGCCATGGTTCGAATCCGGGCGTGTACCTATGAGTTTTTCTGACTTAAGTACACAATATCACGGACACCGTGCTTCGGAGGGCACGTTAAGAAGTCGGTCCCGGATGCTGTCAATAGATGGCGGTCGTTACAGTTCCCAACCCGCAGTGGAGCAGCGTGGTGGACTTAAGCTCCAAGCCCCCCTCCTCACCCTGGGGGAGGCCTAAGCCCCTGCAGTGGGGTAAAAATGGGCTGATGATGATGATGATGAATGACAAACAGCTAACATATTTTCCCATATAAGAATACCCACAAATATCAATCTTAGTTACAGCGCAGCTTACTACTATATTACAAATATACTATAGGTAGTTATTTGTTGACTGAAGAAAGTGAAAAAAACCCTACCAAGAGCATGTCGGCCACGCACAGTTTAGGATTCTGTATTCGGGATGAACGTTCGTGGTCAAAATTCAAATAATAAGTTTAAAAATCACTGACCTAACTGCGAAGCTAAAGGTCGCGGGTTCGGTTCCGGCCCGGGACAAATAATTGTGTGTATGAACATGTTTGTTTCGTTCAGTGTGTAGGTGTAAAATATTTATATAAGTATATATTATAAAGAATATTTAAGCATGTATATCAGTTATCTAGTAACCCATAACACAAGCAAACTTGCTTACTTTAGACCTAGATGGCGCTGTGTGGGATATCCCCTGTATTATTATTATTAAAAACAAATGTCTCAAAAACTGTTTATGTATTTTATTCAACCTAATCTTCATTGAAAGTGTTTCTAAGTTGTGCTAATTTAATTTTTTTCAGTAGTTGAAAAATTAAAAGAACGTGTTTTAGGAATTAAGAAGAATTCGTCAACAACTATTGACCATTGTGTAGCAATTCATAGATTACACCTATTTTCATCTGAATAAAGAAAATAGTTTCCGAATAAAAAGGTTAAGATAGACAGACGAACGGAAGGCTTGCTATAAGGCTTCCGTTTTTTACCGTTTGGCTATGGAACCCTAAAAATACAGTTTTCATACTGTCTGACTGATCATCAAAACCTGTACGGCAAGATCACTGATTCTCAATTCCAACTTTAACGGGAAATGTATTATTATTAACTATGCATATACTTACTAAAACTTTACTTTAATATAACGCCAGGGCCCTACAAAGGGGTAGTTCTACTCGCACGTGACCAGTTCCTTGACTTGTCCAATTGACAGTCCAGTGACTTGTTCCTAAATTACCTTTTCACAGTTCCACTAGTTGTGTATATAAAACTTATTGGTCTATAAGAAAAAGGTCGTAAAACATATCTACTATTAAAAGGAAAATTTTCGGACAAATTTTCACGTTATGTATTATGTACATACACTCAACCCCTCGACGACCCTTATACTCGTACCCCCTACCTACCCTTAGATTACTCTTGGAAGATCATCCGCACGGACTTCCCCTATTTAATTGTGACTCCCGAATTCATTATTGCCATATCCTCTGCGAGCGACCCGCTTTTTGCTTATCTTCAGAGGCTTGTACGTGTATTAGTGTGTGTGTGTGATTAATTTATCTAATTTGGGTAGGACGTAGGTAAGAAAGGAAAGGGGTCCCAATATTGATTTTTAGTTTTAGTTACACAAACGTTTTGGTTGGGTGTTACGAAACTGATAATAGAGTTTCCTTTGTGAACGCAAAATGTTGAAGAATATAATTTAGATTTAGAGTATTAATGAACCAGATTGAGTTAAAAAAAAATCTAATGAGTAAATTTGATTCAATTGGTATTTACTGATTGAATTTCGACTGGTGATCCAATGGCCCAAGGCTATCTTTTTCGAATTTTTTACCGACGACGGGGCGGAAATGGTGTATGCATTTGAGGTAAGAATTTGTGTGTTTGTTTGTATGCTGTTACCATTTACCTCAAAAAGTACTGGACCGATTTAAATACAGTTTTTTCAATACAGTTTATTACGTGTCACTTCAAAGCAAGTTCTTGGACATGTTTTACGTATGTACCAGGTAGCGCTGTAGTAAGTAGATATGTCATATAAAACGGCTTTTTTATTACCATCATCATATAAAAGTTATAAATGTACCACTGTTTAAGGAGTGGTCCTTATAAAGTAATAAATAGAAAGTAAAATTAACAAATTTAAAAGCTAACGACTAACAAAAATTAAGTCAAAAATTTGATAAAGGTGATGTTTTAGAAAAAGTTAAATTATTGAATAATTTTTAAAAATAATATCTGGGACTAAATAACTGTATTTTACGTGATAATCGACTTAAACAATAAATTTTAAGACGTGCTTTGCGCGTTGACCTAGGTACATAGATAAAGTTTAGTTGCCATCGTAGCGACGCACGACAGCTAATTAACATTCCAAATTGTATTATTTAAAGTCGATTATAAGGTGAAATACTATTAGTTAATTATTTCCCACTTTTTAATGGTTAACCTTTTAATATTTGTTTACTTTGCGTTTTTCTTTTAACCATTTCTACAGTTGAAGCTTCTACATAATTTTAACACCTTCAAATAAAATGCAGCCGCACCTTTCCGACTGCACTTACATTTCGTAAAAGAAAGAAACTTATTTATAAAGAAATGTTATGTCCTGAATTCTGGTTATTAACGTATTAGGCTTTTTTTTAACTATTTAAAGCTTACAATTATTTTATATTTTTTTTACTGCTGTCAGGTTTTTAAATTTTTTGTTTCTTTTCAGTAACGTATCGCTTGTGATAGGTAGACTCATACGCCGATTACGAACTGTAGTCACCTCCTGGTCTGGCATAAAAGGCAATTAACTGTGCAGTATCTTGTTTCATAATTACAAGACTCAAACTACGCTGGTCTGGTCTTGCTTTAAATCATAATACCTTCACACACACATAACTGGCTTAAAGCCAGGATCCCTTATAATATGAGTACCTACAATACTTATGATATAGACACAACAGTCTAGTAGAATTTGTTATTGAATTGAATTGTTATTGTTATTGATTGAATGTTATTGAAGATAATTACTTATATTATTACCAATACGTACCAATAAAGATCCGATTACATAGTTGAATCGAATTCAGTACTTCATCCATTGCAGATAGAGTACTTCCCACTGCGCCATAGAGGTTACGTTTGAAAGCAAAGTTTTGAAATTTCAATGAATAATTTTCCTCTCCTAATTAAATTATTTAGCAATAATTCTACATCATCATCAGCCCATTTTACCCCACTGCAGGGGCTTAGGCCTCTCCCAGGGTGAGAAGGGAGTTTTGGAGCTTAAATCCACCACGCTACTCCACTGCGGGTTGGGGATTGTAACGACCGCCATCTATTGACAACGTCCGGGACCGACTGCTTAACGTGCTCTCCGAGGCACGGAGTCAGTGATAGTTAATGTACTTAAGTCAGAAAAACTCATTGGTACACGCCCAGGATTCGAACCATGGCACTATGGCCTTATAAATTTGAGACAGGTTCGTTGCGCTCTGGGCTATCACGACACTACATAATTCTACATACTTAATAATAATAAAAAAAGACTACATATAATAATAATAACGTTTACATCACAACAACGTCTAGGCCCCAAACTAAGCATTAGCTTGTTTTGGTTAGGTACAAAGCGAAGACACCACATAGGTACATATAACAACCAAGACCCGGTACCAGTATTAATATTCATCATATAAATACTGACCCGACCTGGGATTCGAACCCGGGGCCTCCAGCTTCGTAGGCAGGATCGGTACCCACTAGGCTAAGCGGTCGTCCGCTAAAGATAATCAAGCATTTCTTTTCAAATTTTTAATATAAACTATTATAATAAAATATTTGTCATACATAACTTTTATAGATTTGGCCTTGTAGGTAACAGGCCTGGTATATTCTGAAATATACTTAAATCTACAAATTTCCAAAGACTATCTGTAAGCCATTTCGGACATTACAAATTCCCTTTAAATTACGAAATAGGAAACAATGTGGTGAATGCTCACTCGCTAAGTCGTATGAACGAATCAACTTAAAAATTAATTGAACCGAAACGTTTTAAACTTTAACCATAAAGTATTAAGGTTGATTTTCGTTAGTTTCGAAACATTTCATAGAAAGATTAGGACAAAATAACACGTATTACTAAGAGAAGCTAATGAGTACCACAAGTCGGCGTTGTAGTGCCCTAGTTGTGCAATATTGTTCATTTTGTTATGCCACATGTGCGGGGTATTTATTTTAGACAAGTAATCTAAAAATTAAATAGTCAATAATATTATTTAATAGAACTTTTTGAATAAAAATCTTAAATACAAGATGTTCCAGAGGGATTATATTATACCCACCGATTTCTGAGATTAAAATAAGAAAAAATTTAAGTAACTTTTTGTTCAATCTCAAATTTGTATTCAATTCCAATGACAGAAAAATTATTGATCAGCATTTCGTAGTGTACTAGTGTATTAAATTAACTCACGTGTCGTGCCGTACGATACCACGTAAACGTTTACCTCGTTTTGTTGCTCGGTATAACCTTGTAGAGCAGCATTGCTTATTGTTCGGCTCCTCTGCACTACGAAAAGTGGAAACTGTAATATGAATTTACTTTTTCTTTCATATCTCAAACAATGAGCAACAGACAGAACAAAATTATTTTTGCTGGCATTGTTCATCGAACTAATATTACTAGCGTATAGAAACGACGCCGCGAACCAATTGTTTAAGTCAAACGTTGTTGCCGACCGGCAACAACTCATTCAGTCACTCTCCTATGCTCATCGCGACCGCGTGCCAAAAACGTGATTAAACAACAATTCAAAAATGCCGTCGTGAGTGTTAAAAACGTGTAAAAATCAATCGACTGCGAAGAAAAAAGATAGTGGCATTACTTATCGTCGATAATAAATCAAAACAAAACTAAAACCATCCAAAACAAATTTTAGTACCTACATTATTTTCTACCGTTGCCGCTATACTTACTTGTTTTAAAATTAATGTCACGACATGTATGATACCTACTAAAAACTTGTATAATACTTGCGAATATGTGTATTCTAGTGGAAACGAACCAAGCATAACATGTATGAGACATGTTTAAACAGTATATTATACTTGGTAAAAAAATCAATATGGTAGAAACGAGGTGATAGCGCTGCCGTCTGTTCTACTACTAGTATATGGTTCAGTGGCATTGATCTGCTAAAATTCCACGAGTACCTCCGGAGCAACTTGTATATTATCACGTTCAGACAGACGTCTGCGGTCAAATCTGAACACTTTGTATTTTGATCGGTTTTTAAATTTGGGTACGCATGGGCCTTTACAGTAAGATGGAGAAATCTGTCTATCTGCTACAAATAGTGCTCAGGGCAAGAATGGTAGACTTGTGATGTGTTTCTGTTCCGCCCATCGACCTTTTTAGACGGTGTTCAGATATGAGACCAGGCGTCTGTAAATACTTTCATAACATAACCGTGTACTGTATTGCATTCAGCCCCGATGTTTGTTTGTAGATTTATTTATTAAAACACAGTTCACTAATCTCGATAAATACTAAAAGGGTTTTATTACTGTTTTCACCAATCGATAGACAAATTTTTGAGGAATGTTTATATGTTTAATGAATATAGGTGCCGTTTAAATTAGCCAAGCAATCATGCTTTTTGTCAACTTCACAGAAAGAAAAAAAAACCTTTAGATGAGTATTTTCGTGTGCACTGCACAGACCGTATATAATATAATAAAACCAAACGATAAACAGTTTTGATGTTTAGATCTTAGACATATTGGGCTGATATTCGACTGCGTCGATTGTGCACTAACAACCTTTATCGACTCATATCAAGTACGGCTTTTTTGACTTTTACAAAAGGAGCCGATGGCATTCTAGGTTGCGTCGGACTACAGGTGATAAATTTTATGATTTCTTTGTAAATATACTTAAAAATATCAATTTGCAACAATTGACGACCGCTTGGCCTAGTGGGTAGCGACCTTGCCTACGAAGCTGGGAAGCCCGGTTTCGAATCCCAGGTGGGGTTAGTAATTATATGATGAATGTTGATTCTGGTACCGGTTCTTAGTTGTTATATGTATGTGGTTTCTTCACTTGGCTCCCAGAACACAAACTAATGCTTAGTTTGGGGCCTAGACGTTGTGATGTATACATTATTATTATTATTTTCAATTAAATTTTGTCGTTTATCAACAACTATTGTTTACTTTTTTTTGTATTGGATATTTTGTTGGACAAAACCTTTGAGATTACCTATGTCTAATAATGCGTATCTATCTCTTTTCGAGAATCAGTACTTTCTATTGGAAGCTTCTGGAAGCTCTTGAAAGACTTAAAAAAGCTATAAATAAATAATATAAATAGCTGTAGAAAAGCATTACAACTCCTGGCTGAGCTCAAGCTTAACAACGGAGCTAATACTGTTTGTATGGTCGTACTTCAGAATTTAGTACTCCTAACTGGTCCTTCTTAAGAAACACAATGTTCTGCCAGCCAACTATCATACTGCGGGGTCCATCGTTCTATGAGCCAAGTTGAAAGATCTATCTACTTTAGAAGATAAAGCGATCTACTTAGCGCGTTACGTTAGTATCTTCTGTACACCCTCGCTCCTTGCTATGCCAGCTTCTTCTGCACGGTCTGATCGCATCCTGGTTCATATTCGATGTGTTCCTACCGTCTGACCTGCCGTTCCGACTAACTGCGCTGTCCTGAGCCTGTCATCTGCTTGAATTCTGACCGTCCCTGCCTCCTTTTGTGCCCTGATTGTCCACCGACTGCTTACATGTCTTTTCGAAACTTTGCTGTACTGGTGCAGTATCATTGCATTTTAAGTTGTTATGTCTAACTAATATCCAGTGATCCTGATTTAATATTTTACATACCTGTGTAATAGTAATTAAAAGTCAGATTTAAGACTAAAATTAGGTTGATTTGTAAATGTGATAATACTTAACCTTAATTTCGAACCCTCTTCCTTTTTACTGTCATCGTTGACCCTGAAGTCTTGTGACAAGTTGTTGTCAACGAATCACGCTTCAGCCAATAGGTGACTGAAAGTAAAGTTTCACAAGTGTAATAATAATAATATCTGGGACATCCCACACAGCGCCATCTAGTCCCAAAGTAAGCAAGTATTATGCTTGTTATGGAGTACTAGACAACTGATACACATACTTAAATATTTTTTTTAATAATAAATACATATATAGATACTTTTACACCCAGGAACGCAATAAATACACATGTTCATGCACACAAATATTTGTCCCGGGCGGGAATCGAACCCGCGACCCTAGGTACCGCAGTTAGGGTCACTAACCACTTAGCCAATAGGTCAGTCAAAAATCGATCAACAAGTAGTCTGTGGGGACCTTAAACATAATTTATCTTGTAAAATATGGGCCTTGTTTTGAGAAGATTTTGGAATAACATAAATAAAGTCGTTTTGTGAGTTACTGCACATCTCTTTTATTTTAATTACTATTGGGACAGAATTTTTCATTCATAACTTTAATTCTCCTTCCAACTATAAAGTCTTTTATGTCTTAAAATGGCGCACGTCGTGAAATGGCGTCTGCTGGCGCGTGCCAGGGCGTCCGTCCGTTTGAAATTTCAACAGCTTTATGATATACTCTCTTCGTTATACAATATACATTTTGTTATTTTTGTATACTGATGTAAATATAATCCCAAATAATATTATACATGCGATAATCTGTTCACTTATTCGCATCTTAACGGAACAACGAAATGGTTTGATTTTTGTCACAGAGATAATCGACTACTATTCATCTTGCATGGACGAAAGTTCCTCTGTAAACCAAAACCAAACAACATTTTAAATAAATGACAAACAAAGCTTAAAATTGTGACTTCTATGGATGCAACAGTAAAAGAAATGGTACGGCTGCGGATACGGGAATGCAAACACATAATAATAGTGACGATGGTATGTACATACACGCAAGCGGAACCGCAAGCATAAGCTAGCGTAAATATTTTTTACACAGATATTAAAGAGTATTCGGTATTTCACACTTAATTTTATCACGACACCGAAGAAATATCGAAATGAATGTGAAACAGTTACGGCTCACACCTTTATTGCGTCATAAAAAAAGGAGCAAAAAATATACGCCACAGACCAAATATACGCCACTTGATGTTTTGACATATTCACTGTGATAGAATTTAGTGTGGCTCACATACGAAGTTCGTACTAGAAAAACTAATATTCGTAAACTACGTTTCATGAATAATTTAACAAAGTTATTATAACAATGACCTAAGTATGGTTTGTCTACAATTTCCGAGTCAGTGATTTTGCTCCAGTTTTCGATCGATTCGAATTTTGCTACGCTCCAGCTTGTTGTTTCTGCTATCTAAGTTCATGATAATAATATTCTTTATTATACACCAAAAAGTAATAACCTAAACTTAAAAAAACAAAGTATCTTAACCTAAGTTTGGTACAAAGGACGATCGTATAATAAGTTCATTTAAAATGTATTATTTTAAAATTCAAATTAGTTTTTTGTTTCCATTTCACTATAAAGTTGACCTTCATATCGTGCCAAGATTTTCATTCTAATTTATTGCCTCGTGAAATCTCAAATACATTCATTTCAAAATTTGTGAAAAAAAAATTGAGCCATTAAATGTGTAGGTACCTACTTAGTTTTTTTTTATAGGAAATGATACTATAGAATTATCATAAAGTTGTTAAGACCAGTAAAATTTTCTTAGTCTTTTTTGTGATACCAGTGTCGCATAAGGCTGCCGGAATATCTCGCACGCCTCCTCGTAATTGAAAACTCCAGGTTATAGTCAATAGTTCAGGCCGTAGACATATTAAGTGTTGATTGCCTAATTCGTGACTGGCTGTATTCCTGCAATGAATATATAATTATAAATTGCGTCTTTACAATGTTATTTGTATATTAATCGTATATCAAGTTTAATACATTTAAAATAAAGTAATACGCTTATCCTCATCGCCTCGTGTGTACAAATATCGCACGAATAGCACATTAGGCGCTATTTTTATTACGCATCAAAAGAAATCATGTGACATTTAGATATGGCTCTAGTATCGGTATCAACGAACATTTAACGTATACGAGATTACGTTTACTAAGATAAATATTTAAATACCCAATGAAAAGCTTATTTTATTTTTACAAACTGGTCTTCTCTACAGTTCCCACCGGGGGGGCGCGTCTCTGTGCCGACGGTCGCAACAAGTCGGTCTGTGAAAAGTTAGTTCGCTTTTCCTACAAAAGCACTACTACCAGCTCCCCGATATCTGACTATCTGCTTTTGAATGCAAATGAGTCGGAAAACTCTGGTCGAGTTAAGAAAACAAGTGCGCGTCGGTTTCCGTTTAGTCCTGGAGGGGAGTAGGTAAAAAGGGGGTTTTGAGTAAAAAGGGGGGCTCGCAGGCGGCGCTCGCGGCGGAAGGCCCGCAGAAGTTCCCGCGATAGTTTCAGAGTCCGCAGCCTTTGTGGGCACGCCCACACTCGTGACGGGTCGTTCTACAATGGTTTACGACGTCGATATACATATATCTGCGAATAACCCCTTCTCACATAAATAATAGGGTTATAAAATAACATTAAATAAGTAAAAAAAAAATTATTATAAAGCCAAAATTTTAATTCCTTAAAATGTACCTACATAATTTATATAATTAAATAAAAATGGTGATTTAAAGAATCTTAGAATAAATTCTATATAAACATTAAAATTATAAGAAGTCCCATTCTTTCCTTCAAATAGATAGGTATAAACTGTAATTAACTTTTGCAAATTCTTTTATTTTTGTCAATAACCTTCTACCTATCGCCATCTGTATAGGTAAAACCGCTTCCTTGTTTTAAGTTTTTCCTCAAGTTTTTGTGGTTAAGAACATCTTTATATTAGTTGAAAACATCCTATTACGGCATTAATTCAGGTGGGATAACTAATACAAATGATAAAATATCGACAAACGAGTAAAGCTTTAAAAATTAAAAATATAAAAAAGAAAAAAACGACTAATCAAGTCTTCAGTATAACGACTAGCTAAAATTAATATTGTCCCTGTGCAGGTCGGGTAGATGCCAGTGTGATGTCAACTAGCACATAAATAAATTAAGTCAATACTTTTTTATTTATTGGGATAATGATCTCTATTGTATTCAACTTACTTTTAAATGAATCAGTTTTACTTGGTCGATTTTATGTATTTCATGTTTTAAAATTTTATTGAAAATCAATTGTAATCATAGGTCTAATTCCAACAGAATATAGATAATTTTGGGTAGATTAAAAAAAAGTTTATCTCAGGATGCTACACTGATTTCACCTCATATCAACACACGCTTGCTCGACAATTTTACTTCCGTTGCGTAACTCTTTGTTTTGCTAGTATATTTCAGTTATGTTACGTTACTGAAATTGACATATAGAACAAAAAAAGAAATTTTGCCACCATTGTAAAAGCGCCAGGGGCTATCTGAGAAAGTAATTTATAAAGTTGGATGGCGCGGCGATGGCTCCGCATTATTTATCTTGTCGTACATTATTTACCTCGGACCGCTATGTGGTGTTCATATATTAACTGCCCTCTATATTATATCCCGTGACATGTACCTATCTTTCTCTATGTAATTAATCTAAGGCTAAAATATAGACACTATAGTCCGGTATATAAAACGCTACTTTACAACAATGTACCTATTACCTAAATCAAAAATCCCTTACAAATCGGACTCGCGTCCTGAGGGTTCCGTACAGTTATAAACATAATATATTATATTATCGTGCTTATCGCTACTCGCAACCAGAATGCTACGTAAACATATAGGTATTTTTTAGAAATATTAATAAATATTATTTATGTGATATAACATGTCGTGATAGCCCGAGCGCAGCGAACCTGTTTCAAATTTACAAGGCCATGTGGCCGTGGTTTGAATTCGGGCGTGTATACCAATGAGTTTTTCTGACTTGAGTACATAACTATCACTGACTTGTCCCGGTTGTTGTCAATAGATGGCGGTCGTTACAATCCGCCAACCTACATTGGAGCAGCGTGGTGGGTTTAAGTTCCAAATTCTTTCACCCTGGGGGAGGCCTAATCCACTGCAGTTTCATGGGTTGATGGAATGGAATGTGATATAACTAAGAATTAACGATTTACTTATTTATTATTTTACTTTTGCCATAACGAACTATGGCTTCTTATCAAATATCATCATTCTAGGCCAGCGTGAAGTACTCTAGGTTTTGATTCACCTGAGAGTAAAAAATGGCTTTAATTTTTTATTGGGTTCACTAGTTTGTTTTTTTACGGCTCCAAGAGACCTTAGAGCTTAGTAGGTACTATAGGTATATTAATTTTTATATTTACACACGTTTCTGAGAAAAAAAGTTTTGACCGAAAGACACACAGACGAACAATGAAATTATCCTTTAAGGGTTCCCTTTTTCTTTTTGAGGTACGGAACCTAGCAAACAATTATTTGACTAAACTTTGTCAATGCATAAAGTAGAAAAAGATGACATTCTACAAAAGCATATAAAAGTATGAATTGATTAGAAGCCCTCTTCTGCGTTTACCATCTATTCACTCATACTCTAGCTAGCTGGTGCAAGATGGCGAGTTTCAGTCCGCGAGGTCCCAACGCGCCGGTCTTCTGTTCACCCCCGCAAAATTGTGTTAGACATTTTCGATACTGTGGAGTGACATTTAAGACTACTAGCGACCGCCCGCAGCTTCGCTTGCGTAGACTACACATTCCTGTTTTAGGTAGTATTAACATTCGAAATAGTTTATACGTAGGTACTTTTTGCTGAAACTAATATTGGGTACACCCATTCAAACTTTCAGTCTTCACTCTCCCCACTCCTTTAAGAAAACCGATACTCCCATACTTTTCACCTCCCGTTTCCCACCCTTAAAATGTGGAAATCCAAAAACCCTGAAACACGTCATCATTTATTTATGTTAAAATTTTTATGTTTCTAACGTTAAAGAACAAAGACCCTCATACAAAACCCCTCCATCCCTCCCTCCTTAAATTTGAAATTTCCAAATATTCCTTTCTTAAAAATTAATACTTTATAAAATAAACCACTGAAATTTTGGCTTCCTAGACTTAGTAGTTTCGGCTTTATCTACGCCGATAGATCAGTGAGGACAAACGACAGACAGCCACAAAAAATAGCCGATGTCACTCTTGACAACCTTCTTTCACGTCTGCACAGTTTCATTAAAATCTGTTCAGCCGTTTTGAGGAATAGTTCGAATAGACACATAGACGTACAGACAGACAGACAAACAAAAAGTAGCGTATGCCACTTTTAAACACCTCCTTTCCATACCCGTGAAATTTCATTAAAATCGGTTAAGCCGTTTTGGAGATTAGCTCGAATGGACAGATAGACGTACACACAGACATACAAAAAGTAGTGTATGTCACTTTTGATCACTTTTTTTCTATATCTGTGAAGTTTCATCAAAATCAGTATAGCCGTTTTGGAAATTTGTTTGAATAGACAGACAGACAGATAGTATTATTTTATACATATAGCCTATAGCCTTCCTCAATAAATAAAGTATCCAACACAAAAAGAATTTTTCAATTCGAACCAGTAGTTCCTGAGATTTGCGCGTTCAAACAAACAAACAAACAAACTCTTCAGCTTTATAATATTAAAAGTATAGATTAAAACCAAACGCTACTGTCAACATTCGTCGTCGTATGCAGCGGCGCGGCAGCGTGCCGCTAAGTGTTTTGACGTCAATGGTAACTCAAAATCGCAAGGAACGGACGTATATGTATATTATTAATCTTGGAAACTATTGAGAAAGTTTACATAAATTTATTTACTTAAATTTTTTATCTCAAAAACACAACTGTGGAATTCCACAGTTGTGTTTTATAAATGATGGGCGCCGACGAAGACGAGACCTAGTGACGGCAGCGACAACTTTCAAAGGTGATCGGTCGGTGGGCAACGCCGACAACGAAAAAAATTACGGCTGTATGTTCGCGCTTTAACAGCTCCCAACCGCTGCTCCCAACACGCACTGGGCCAGCGTGGTGGCTTATGATTCAAACTCCAAATTAATCGTTGAGGAAGTGCTATGCTCCAGTAGTGGAGACATAATACTTGACTAAAAGAATATGATTAATTGTGTACCGAAATATGTTTTTCTTCATAATTTAAATAAAAAATTTATTATAAAACGTCGAAAATATCATACCAAAAAGTACACGGTGACAATTATAATGTAAAAGCTCCAGAAACTTAACAAAAAACTAGCTCGAAATGTAATTTCAGAGTTTTATTTTCCCGTAGTACGAAGTCTACATGTGGGTCACACAAATTTCTACTTCACAGCGAATATTCCAAAATGTCAACTGGTGTTTGCATTTCGTCTCTATATAATTAACGCGGTATCTCCATGAAAAAGAAAGTAATCTTCTTTTAGGCGCAGAGATGTAATGTGCATTGAACGGCGACGTTGAGTTCAGTGACCCTATCAAACGTCCCCTCCTTGTCACGCGGATTAATGGTCAGGGAGGGTGCGGAAGACTCATTAATGCTCTAAAATTAAGACGACCCTCTGTCCCTCCGGTTTCAGGGAGGAAACGACTTGCGCGTCCGCTTACGCAGCACCCAAATACGAAACAAAGGAATTAAATCGCGTGCCATGCCTTCGGCAGAATCTGCCCCTTTCTTGCGTAATAACGTCTGACGGTTTAGGTCGTCGTTTAGGTCTGTACGTACAAAAGTATTTTTTAAATAATTAGAGCACACTTTGTCAATGTCATAATTACGCGGCTGGTATTGTAGTACTTGTAGATAAGTACTGAATGGTTAAGAATTTAGCTAGAATTGTGACAAATTAAGCAACAGTAGGTAGGTACTTTCATTTGACATGACACTTAACTAGTTATTTTACAGTTATCACAAGTATCTTCATAGTAATAATAATAATAACGTACTTCACTTCATTTCAGTTAGTTAGCCCATTTTTACCCCACTGCAGGGGTCTAGGCCTCCCCCAGGGTGAGGAGGGGGGCTTGGAGCTTGAATCCACCACGCTGCTCCACGCGGGTTGGGGACTGGAACGACCGCCATCTATTGACAGCGTCCGGGACCGACTGCTTAACGTGATCTCCGAGGCACGGAGTCAGTGATAGTTATGTACTTAAGTCAGAAAAACTTATTGGTACACGCCCGGATTCGAACCATGGCCCTATGGGGCCTTATAAATTTGAGATAGGTTCGTTGCGCTTTGGGCTATCACGACTGACGACACGAATAACGTAAATTCAAATTCAAATGGTACACGAATAACGTACATATCACAACAAACTAAGCATTAGCTTGTGTTTTGGGTACCAAGCGAAGACATAACAAACAAGACCCGGTGCTAGTACCCGGTACCCGGAACCTCCAGCTTCGTATGCAGGGTCGCTACCCACTAGGCCAAGCCGTCGTCATAGTAAATAGTTACCGTTATTTTTACAAACTTTCATATAAAAATAGGATATTTAAACAAAAGTTCTTTAGTGATCGACGCGATACCTCTATTTTTTTCGTCAACAGTTCTTGTAATACACTCTCCGTTTCCCTAGGAATTTACAACAAAACCTAATATGAATTTTAAAAGGTGCGAGTTTCTACACTTTAAGGCATAGACAACATAAATTAGAATATTTATTCATTGATATAAAAGACTTGTATGATTAGCATTCAAATATTAATAAACCTAACGTTCTCCGTAAGCAAAATACATAAGGGACGTCACGTCACCCAACTAGCCGAGGCAACGGATCAATACGCGAAGCAAACTTAAATTTAACGGGGCGGGGACCGACTCGGCGCCTAGAAGAAGGTTTGGCGCGGACAGCTCCGAATTCGTATGTTAATATGGGGGTGAGGGGGTTAGGACGTGGGCGGGGTGGGGGAGTCAAATATCCCTCCGCCCCTTCACGTCCCGGTCCTCGACGCCGCCGCCGGGGATCGCCGGACCAAACTATTATGAAGGGTAGCTCGAAAGTTAGATTAATGATGTTAGAAATACTGGCCAGGGTGTGCATCCATGTACGTATAAACTAGTCGTTTTAGAAATTTTCATATATTTTAACTATTTTAAATTCAGCTACGAAAGATTAATTAATTACGTAGGTATATTTGACGGAACTGAGAATTGTTCACTGATTACAATTTAAATAGATATCTCAGAGCCAATGTTGAAAGTTAGAGAGCAGCCCAAACTTTGCAACATCTAACCCTATATCCCCATAGCATATACCAAAATCTCAAGAGAGCTGACGATGCTAGTGCGTGCAGTACAAACAATGTTTCTATCTGTAAAATGTTCTCGCTTGAGCTTCATCGTAGCAGACAAAAAGACAGGAAGTGACAAAATAAAAACTAAAAACAATTTTTTTTTAATTATTATAAATGGCGTTTAACGTTGTGTTTAAAAATAATAACCTATTTCACAACATACAATACTGATGCGTTTCATTTTTAGAGTTCAGTACCCAAAAGGTAAGAACGGAAACCATATTACTAAGGCTCGGCTGTCCGTCCGTCTGTAACAGGGCCGTATCTTCTAAATCGTACTTATTGAATAGGTAGACGCTTTACTTTTGTATAGAGTGTGCACTAACTACTATGTCCACTATGACAAGGAATAATAAAAATAAAGTTACAAATTAGAGGTCCCTATACATAAACGTGTTTTTTTAATACTATAAAGCACCCTTCGTGCGCGAGTCCGACTCGCACTTGACTGGTTTTAAAATTTTGAGTGTTTCAAAACTTATACACTGACCTGTGTATACATAGTCTTCAAATGTATAGTTCATATACAAATGCAATAATGTACCAAATATTCTCTATAATGTTTTAGTTTTTATGTAAAATAATAATAGCTCGAACATTCTACACAGCGCCATCTAGTCCCAAAGTAAGCTAGTATTCTGCTTGTGTTATGGGTTACTAGACAACTGATATACATACTTAAATATTCTTTATAATATACATACATAGTTATTTTAGACCCAGCCATGGAAGGAACATGTTCATGCACACAAAATTATTTGTTCCGAGCGGGAATCGAACCCGCTACCCTTGGCTCCGCAGTTAGAGTCTCTAACCACTCGGCCAATCGGTCAGTCTTAAATTTTTCGGTAAAAAGGCAATATAAAAAACATACACCCAGTATGATCGCTTTTAAATATCGTTGGACCAGGCTAACCAAAACAGTACGTACAATAAAGCATTTTTTAACTTGACTAAATGCTTGTATGTATCAATGTGATGAAATATTTTGACATTTTGATAATTTTCAAAACGTCCGACTAACTTGGAAATTTGCACACATATTAAATAGGAAATGTATTTCCGAGGAAAGAAGTTTCATTTCAAAAAGTTCATGATTTAAGAATTTTTTTGCTAAATACTATATACAAAATTTCAAGTTACCTACCTACAGTAGATCTGGTAGAAGTGCCATAGAGTTTTAAGGGACCATCCATAAAGTACTTACGTCACACGCTAAGGGTGGGGAGGGGGTCAATGAACTGTGACATTGTGTGACAAGGGGCGGGAAGGATCCTAAGTTTCGTGACGTCAAATTTCAAAATCTTCCAAATTTTTTCGTGGAACATTAATATAATATACCTACATAACTAGCGGTTGTACCCGGCTTCGTCTGTGTGGTCTACAAAAACGCTTTTCTTCCCCGTTCCACGCATTACTACATTGGACTTATTATTAAAATTGATAAATAAATTATTGCACCCGTGTGAAGCTAGTAATTAATAATTTATTGTTCTGTAATTTTTTTCAAATGGTAAATATATAAAAAAAATATTGAAATGGAATTAAAAGTAATTTCGAAACTGCTATTTTAATCTATTAATTTCTAGATGTTAAATAGAAAAATATGTGACGTCACCAAAATGTGACGGGGAGAGGGGTCGAAAAATTACAAAATTAGTGTGACGTACTTTATGGATGACCCCTAAAGATCTTTGCGGCAGTGAATGACAAAATAGCGAAACTTTAAAAACAGCGACGACCGCTTAGCCTAGTGGGTAGTGACCCTGCCTACGAAGCTGGAGGTACCGGGTTAGAATCCTAGGTCGGGTCAGTATTTATATGATAAATATCGATACTGGTACCAGGTCTTGGTTGTTACATGTATGTGGTGTCTTCGCTTGGTACCCAAAACACAAGCTAATGCTTAGTTTGGGGCCTAGACGTTGTTGTCATGTATACGTTATTATATTATATTATATTATATTATATTGTATTGTATTGTATTGTATTGTATTGTATTGTATTGTATTGTATTGTATTGTATTGTATTGTATTGTATTGTATTGTATTGTATTGTATTGTATTGTATTGTATTGTATTGTATTGTATTGTATTGTATTGTATTGTATTGTATTGTATTGTATTGTATTGTATTGTATTGTATTGTATTGTATTGTATTGTATTGTATTGTATTGTATTGTATTGTATTGTATTGTATTGTATTGTATTGTATTGTATTGTATTGTATTGTATTGTATTGTATTGTATTGTATTGTATTGTATTGTATTGTATTGTATTGTATTGTATTGTATTGTATTGTATTGTATTGTATTGTATTGTATTGTATTGTATTGTATTGTATTGTATTGTATTGTATTGTATTATAATATATTATATTATATTATATTATATTATATTATATTATATTATATTATATTATATTATATTATATTATATTATATTATATTATATTATATTATATTATATTATATTATATTATATTATATTATATTATATTATATTATATACGTTTGATACAATCTCTACTAACATATCTTTTTGGTTTTGCTTGTATTTTCACCAAAGATATAGAAAGTTAAAAAGCACTTTCGTTTGCTTCTATGAAGGGTTACAGGTAGCGGCCGTTTGCTCAACACGGCAGGCCACTATTGCACCCCTGATTTCTAAATTAATTATTTAGAGTTCATATTAGTATTTTGTTGAGCATTTGTTACTATACGCTAAGAATAAATTACATCGGCGAGTTAAATCACAATATGAAAGAATTAAATAGATTATTTCGCCATTTTACAGGATTGGGCGCTCAGCATTAGAAACTAAACTCAGATTCAGCCAAAATTTATGGAACACCACTGCACCTGGTGTTAAAATGGTATCTTCGGACGTGGAGTGAAATGAAAATGTGAGTATTGTAATTATGGTGTTATATTAACACCATTAATTAATTAAGTTCGATCGTACTAACTTTTTTGAAACCACTAATATAAATAGGCGAGAGTAAGTCAATTCAAACTGCTTTAAACGACAGACTATTAAACTCTGACAGTATTTGTAACACATTTTAGGTATATATAGGTTTTGGCTTTTGGTACATCTTTTCCAAATCTCACACTTATCCGTACCTTATAATAAGCTTCCTTCATCAGCCCATTTTTACCCCACTGCAGGGGCTTAGGCCTCCCCCAGGGTGAGGGGGGAGCTTGGAGCTTAAATCCACCACGCTGCTCCACTGCAGGTTGGGGATTGTAACGCCCGCCATCTATTGACAGCGTCCGGGACCGATTGCTTAACGTGCTCTCCGAGGCACGGAGTCAGTGATAGTTATGTACTTAAGTCCGAAAAACTCATTGGTACACGCCCGGATTCGAACCATGGCCCTATGGGGCCTTATAAATTTGAGACAGGTTCGTTGCGCTTTGGGCGATGACGACTTCATAATATCTTAATAAGCTTTAAGAAGAATAAAAAGTTTTTTTTTTGTAACTTTTAATATATTATATAGATTATCAAATCAAGTTCTTTGATTTCCTGTGAAAATAACAGATTTTTCAAAAATATAAATATGTAGTTTTGTTTCCTCAAAAATTGAGTTCATGACCCCTTTGAATACTTATCGCTATTTCCCATAGTATACGATATCGCCATACAGTCCCATCTCAAAAACTCATGCTGTGTATAGATTTTACCTTTCTGCACACCTACTCCTCATAAACTTTAACTATGGCGAATCTCACTATCCTCCGTGCGCGTAGTATACTTAAAAAGGGGTCTAAAGCTTTTCCTTCACGTATTTATACATAGATTATTTTTGTATAGTTTATTATAATACACCTAACACTACGTACGTACTGACATTTTTTTTAAATAAATAGTATAATTACGTCTATAGATATTTTACACCCAAACACTGAACAATATTTGTCCCGGGCGAGAATTGAACCCGCGATCTGTTTAGCTCGCGGTTTCGTCAGTCACAAGTGTGATGGATTCTACAGGTAGGCATATGCACTACGATGTCAAGCTCTAGTCTGACTAAAAGAATGCATTGCATTCTTTCGACTTAAGCCTTCCGTGGTCACATTGTAAGGGTAGGTACGTTCCATAAACGAATTATTTACACGTACATCAGAAACTAACTATAGTAACAGATAAAATAATTCTTATCTAATATGTCGTGATGCGCCACCTTACAAAGCTTATACCTACAATAAAACCCGACAACGTTAACAGGGACAGAAAAAATGACAAAGGCAGAATTACCCTTCGATTATGTAAATACGTTCAAAGCGAACTGTCCCGAGATACCTACTAGTTACCTATATATAAATCAAAGCACATTAAAAGTATTACCTTATTAGGATTTAAGAAATATATAAAAGCTAGTATATTAAATTAATATTACTATAAGCACGTTTTCGACGTCGATTTAGCATCGCTTTTCCATCACTAGTTCTGGACCAGAAAGTTAGTGGGAGTTTTCCGGAAAGCGCTATAATAGGGTTGCCTACCATAATGTTGAAAACATTATTATACTTGTTTTTAGCCTTTCTTACTGTTTTCTTTGTGTTCTTGATATTGTATTAAATATCCAAAATACTGTTTCCGACAACACACTCAAAAATACTAGTGTCAAAACCAAAATCATCCAAATCACAGAGTAAGTGTTGCAACACAATGCAATCCTTAAGTTTATGAACGTGCCCGGGCAGCAAAATGAATCTTTCAACTTCAGTATGACATCAACAATATTGACTAAACTATTATCGTAACTGAATTTGGTGTTCTGTGACTTGTGATCTGTATGTTCTTATAAAATATAAACCTCTTTTCGTACCTTTATTTTCTTATATATTTTTTTTAATTGTAGCTAAAGACTTTCTTGATATGAATAAGTGTGGAAAGTGAAAACATCTTGAATTTGTTAACATTAACAAAATTGTGTCAAATTTGCTATCTATTCCAGCGACCGCATTTACTGAAAAAAATGTTTTCCGTGATGAAGGCAAAGTGGCGGGGCAATAGAAATAAACTTTAATTAAAAATGAGCTTTTCATTTACTTTAGTTTTGATTAGGAATGTGCCGAGGTTTACGTAGCTTTCAAAAATAGAACGAAATTTATAAGTTACACTAAAAACTACAAAATAATATGTATTTAAAATGATTTAAGAATGTAATATTTAATTTTTTTCTCCAACTTAATTATACTGTTTTTTTTTAAAGTAGGTAACCCTAGCTATAGCGTCCGAAACATCGAATATGAAATACGATGAACTTGACGTGTCAATGAAGTGACAGCGATGACTGCAAGTGTTAAATGTTATACAGCGATGATTTCGCAAGTGTTATGTGCATTTATTTCGCTACTAACTGGTTTTATCGAAGTCAATTACAGCCAAAAAGACCGAACAGTAGTAACATTAATGAAAACGTATACGTCTGCTGTCGCTGGGCGAACTTTATAAAACTGCAGTCTAGGGGCCATAACGATTTGACGCCGCGAGTATATTAAAACTCATCGCACTCTCTATTGGCGATTTGAATTTAACATTTAATATTATTCCTCCGTTCGCTGACTACTGGTATTGCTAGCGGGCAGAAGTCTCGTTCTTCCTATCTCTCTATATTCAATTTATCAATAACTGAATGCAACTAAAACAAGCCTTACACAATAAATTTAAATAAAATAAATAATTACAGAAATACATTTATTCGATTATTTTTACAATTCCAAGAATTATTTATCATTTCATCAAGATTTATCAATTGATAAAATTTTCCCGTGAAATATTACTGTTTGTATGACTGATAAAAAAAAATTAAAAATTGTCAAGCAATGCCAAACATTTTTGTTTTTTTTTTTGTGTAAGTTTTCTATTATTGTTACAATGGATACTTCACCGTAGTTGTACATAAATCCGTTATTTTTGGAGTTATGTGAAGAATCGTCATAAAGCTCCATACTGAGGCTCTGTAGTTCTAGTAGTCTCATTTACAGCTTTCTTTTGTTTTTTTAACCACGTTTTAACATTGAAAAAGTTGTTTCGATCGTTGAATTCTATATAGACCCCATTCATCGAAAGTTGGCTAGGTGCTGGGATGTAGGTATTTGCTGTCAAAAAATATGTATATAATAATAATAATATAATAACGTGTACATAACAACAACGTCTAGGCCCCAAACTAAGCATAAGCTTGTGTTTTGGGTACCAAAGCAAAGACACCACATACATATAACAACCAAGACCCGGTACCGGTATTAATATTCATCATATAAATACTGACCCGACCTGGGATTCGAACCCGAGACCTCTAGCTTCGTAGGCAAGGTCGCTATCCACTAGGCTAAGCGGTCGTCATGGTCATCGTATCGTATGGACGAGGGTTTGGATTTTTGGAAATCGGACTAATCGGTTTACGAAAATTCGAAAAATATCCGAAATTTGGGCGAAATTACTGACTTTTTATTACTTTCGACTTGATATTTCAGAACTGGGAGTAGATAAGAAGAAACATCGGAAATGCTTTAGGTACCACCTGCTAGAATCCCTAGTTGCATTTTCAATGTGCCTGATAGTTGCGGGAAGCGCGAAATCTGCGAATTTTTATTGGTGGCAACCATAGATGTATCAACATATCTATATGTAGTGACAGATATTTATGAATTTATCTATTTCCTTAGTTGTTCTTCCAGAGTTACGGAATCACTATGTGAGACCTCAGAGTCTCACAGTTCCATTTTTTCGATTTTGTTAACCCTACTAAATATTAAAAGCAGTTACGGAATTCAGCTAGATAAATTAAAAAGGTACCTAGGGTATAAACCATTTGTTTTTTTTTCTTTTTGCACATCCTTATATTTTTTTAAGTGGATTAGTTTTATTTTTTATTATTATTATTATTTTAGATATATTAGTTAAATATTATTTATAATATCAAGAAATTCTGGAATGTTATAATTAATATTGTAACTCTTTTTATTTTCAGAAACTTCTGACCATTAACGCTGATGTAAATAATGCTGAAATACATTTAAGTAAATATGCGACCAAGGATCTATAAACATCAGGTACGTTAATGTTTATTTGAGAATAAGTTTAAACAAGCACTTGTTGTTTGGTTTAATTTTGAATTAATGTATTATGCACGTTGTCTAGATCGAGCAGCTGACAAAACATTATTTTACATATATAACGAAAATAATTTTAGTTCTGTTTACTTTTGACTAATTCATGTTTATTTAAATACTTATAATATTATGAAACGTTAAGAGGAGTGTGTATAACCTACTGGCAAATTTTCATACAAACGGCGTTAACAGTTGCACCCCGTTAAACCTTAATCGACTGACGTAAAAAATATATAGTATTCAGATTAGCAAAAACTGGGTTCAACCGTTTTTATTTTCTTAATTGTTATGATAGATCGTAAAAAAAAAACATAAATACGTGGAGTTCTTTTTTTCGATTTTTTTATAATTTGCATGTTTAACATAAAAATAATTGTATTCACACAACATATTGTAAAAAATAAAAAAACTAATCGAAAAAAACTTGCGCATTTCATTTTTTTTTTTTTTACGTAGTATCGAAATAATTAAAAGAATAAAAACGGTTAAACCCTGGCATAGTCCTGGTTAACCCTAAATTTTGCTGATCTGAATATTACATAATGTTTTGCGCCAGTCGGTTAAGGTTTAATGGTGTGCCACAGTTAACGCAGTTTGTATGAAAAGCCAGTACACACCCCTCTTAATAATTATCTGAATAACATGGGAATTTATAGACGGGACCGAGACGAAAACGCCACGATTTTACAAACGAGTTTGGTTATTGCTGCCGGTGAGTTCTAGCTGTCGTAATAAATTATTATGGCAATGGATCTACAAGAAGCTCATATTACTTATTACTAATAACCCATCACAGACGTGCTATGACATATTATGGGCCACCGAGAGGTCACCGGTAGGTAAATCAAAAGAGCTCTGCCAATGATCGCCCACAGAACTGCCACACAAGTATTTTATGAAAACAACGTAAAAATGTGTGCATTTTTTAGTGTTCAGTAAATGAAAAAAATGAATGGATTTCTTATCTAATTACTTTGTTGTCCGTTTATCTGTCTGTCTTTGTAATCTGTGTGTTAACCCCTTTTTTTCGGGGACGGGTATAGGTATCACGTTGAAATTTATACCAAATGCGGGGGTTTGCGGCCCCATTATGAAAAATCAAATTTCCAAGTGTATCTTATAAAAACATTTCTGCTTAAGGCGCGACTTGCACGCTAAATGGTGCATCATCAAAACTAATAGGCCTGTCCGCATATTTCGCAAGGCCTAAAAATTTACAATATGTATTATTATTATTTGTACATGCCTAAAAATTATTAATTGTAGAACCCTTAGAGCTCGAATTCTACTCGCATTTGAGCAGTTTTATATTGAGAATCGATCGATCTATGAAATCGATGATTGACACACTTTTCACTACAAACTACGGCATTTATTACTTACTTATATTGCAAGATATAGAAACTTGCCTAAAGTATAGCTTACGCCTACCTCCTATTCGCTATAGAGAGTCAAAGCGAACAGCGTCGCAGTAGGAAAAAATAGGTTCAAAGGGTCGAGAGCAGCGACTACGCACCTGCTCAAACCGCACGCGCGACGACTTTAGAGCCATTCAGAGCGAACTAGAAATTTGACGCGAGCTGTACCTAGTCACACCTAGTGAGCTGTTCACATGTGTGAAAAAGTGTATCCTACACTTAGATACCATAATAATGACACCCTACGTCATAAGCAGTGATTTACACGATCGATGATTTACACAAACATTTTGTTAAATTACAAATGAAAGTAGGTAATTTCAAAATATTTATTTTGTCTTTAGTATAGTTCCAATCAAACTTTATGGCGGATCGAAATACAACGCTCTATGCATGCTTGCGCAGGTCCAGTCATATGCCCCTCGATCCACTGCGTCCCGCTACACCTAAAACTGGTTACTGCGACGCGACTTGTGCCTATGTTCACATCCGCCATAAAAGTTGATTGGAACTGTACCTACGAATTTTACATGTGGGTGTAACACAAAATTCTACTTCACAGCGAATATTTCAATACATCAACGATGTTTCATTATGTGTAATGGACAGTAATGGTATACATAAGTATATGTATATTTTTTGCTAATATTTTTGTTGTCACAACACGGTACAGTTCAAAACAACCTTTATGGCGGATGTGAACATAGGCACAAGTCGCGTCGCAGTGACCAATTTTAGGTGTAGCAGCGGGACGCAGTGGAGCGAGGGGCATATGACTGAACCTGCGCAAGCAATGGCAAACATGCATATAGCGTTGTATTCCGATCTGCCATAAAGTTTGACTAGAACTATATCTCCGGTGAACGAAGATACCTAAGTGGTAGAAGGATGGACTCTTCAACGCGGCACCTAGCAAAACGGGGTTCCGAAAGGCGGGAACCTGCGTTTACAGGGAACTAAAGTTATTTTTAGATTAAACATTTATTAAATTTATTGAAATACATTTTTCCAATGCGTTCACCAGTGGAAGTTATCGCGTGGAGTGGCGCGAGAGGCCCCGAGGGCTCTCGTGGAGGCGCGTTTTGGGGTTTGTTAATACTAGGTGCTTATTCTAGGCTTTATGGGAAGAGTATCACTATGAACATTCATGATTATACACTACAACTTCATTCAACACAACGTTATATATATGTTTGAAAAAAAAAGAAATTAAACGGTTGTTTTGTTGTAGCGCGGCCTCTCGCTCGCTACCTCGCAGCGCCATGAGGAGGAAAGAGAGCGCGTCGAGTCTAGCCGGTCGTCTTATCAAAATCAAAGCTACTTTTTTACAAATAAATGAAAACATACTTAATACAGTGATACCTTAATTCTGGAACCACTAAACACTAAGGATTCGTTGGCATTACAGATTTTACACAATAATATAGAATAACATCTTAATTTTTGTTACACTTCGACACTAAACAGTTATTCACTCACGCCATGTTTGTTTACTAACTAAGGAAGGGCGCGGGCGGTAGTCGTTCGCGCCGTGTTCGCGTCAGAGAACTTTTGCGCGCCAAGTTTGATTGTGACAACTGACATGTGACGAACTGACGACATTGTACATCTAGGATTGTTTATGATAACCTCGGAATATGATAATCATAGGTGTCCATCCATACATCACTATTAAAGGCGGTTAGGATTAGGGAGTTATGTGATGATTTATCATAAAAATTGTGTAACTATGATACTACCTACGTAAAATGAAACTTTCATCTTAAAATAAACATATCGGGATATATTATATTTATATTATATTTAAATAAAACAATGATTATATTGTTAAAGGCTAAATCAATTTAATTATCACGTTTTAAATATAAGGGCACTAGCGACCGCCCGCAGCTTCGCTTGCGTAGCCTACGAATTCCTGTTATAGGTACTATTAACGTTCGAGATGGTTTATAGGTACTTTTTGCTGGAACCAATTTTGGTTACACCCATTCAAACTTTCAATCTTCATTCCCCTTCCACCCTTTAAAAAAACTGATACAATTTTTCATCTCCCGTTTCCCACCCTTAAAATGTGGAAATCTAAAAACCCTGAAACACGTCATTATTTAAGTCCCTCCATTCCCATCCTTAAGTTTGAAATTTCTAAAAAAGCCTTTCTTAACTTAATGCTCATATATATGCTCATTATAAAATAAACCTATGTTCCAAATTTAAGCTTCCTAGACTTAGGTAGTAGTTTTGGCTGTAGTAGTTGATAGATCAGTGTGGACAAACGACAGACAGATAGACAAACAAACACAAAAAGTTGCTTATGACACTCTTGACAATCTTCTTTCACGTCTGCAAAGTTTCATTAAAATCTGTTCAGCCGTAGTGGAAATTAGCTCGAATAGATAAAATTGAATTGAATAGACACACAGACGCACAGACAAACAAACGGACAAAAAGTAGCTAATGTCAAATCTCTTGACAACCTTCTTTCCCGTCTGCAAAGTTTCCTTAAAATCTGTTTAACCGTTTTGAAGATTAGCTCAAATAGACAGATACACGTACAGACAGACAGACGGACAAAAAGTAACATTTGTTAGTTTTGACGACCTTACACGTACAGACAGACAGACGGACAAAAAGTAACATTTGTTAGTTTTGACGACCTTCTTTTCATACTTGTGATGTTTCATTAAAATTGGTTTAGACAGATGGACGTACAGACAGACATACAAAAAGTTCTGTATGTCACTTTTGACTACATCCTTTCCATATATGTAAAGTTGCATCAAAATCGGTTAAGCTGTTTTGGCCGAAACCTATTTGTTCGAATAGACAGACAGTTCGTTTTCAAATATATATAGCCTATAACCCTCCGCTAGATTCAGGCTATCAAAGGCAAAAAAAAAATTCAAATCCGACTGGTAGTTTCAGTGATTAGCGCATTCAAACAAACAAACTCTTCAGCTTTATAATAAGTATTTCTATTATATAGATTAATAGATTATAAAATAATAAGAAAATAAGATAATACTGAAAACCGTATCAAAGTCTATTGCGTGGTTTGGAAGTAAAAAGTTAACGAACAGAGGCAGACAGCGAATTTATTTTCTCCCGCTATAGTTTTCATATTTCGATAAAAACTGCTAAGATATTAATTTAAATTGTGTGGTGTAAAGGGCAATTATAATATGCATGAAATGCTTAAGACAACTAACGTATTTAATTTGATAAGGATTAATATCAGGTTTAAAAAATATCTTCGCAAATAGTACATAATGTTAGAACAAATTTGATTGTCATAAAAAAGGTTATAGTAAGTTAACCTTAAAAGATACACATATGCTGTCGCGGACTTTTGGTTAGAACTTTTGAAGGGGAACAATTCCGTAATACATGATTTTTGGTTAACATCAACCGTTTACGCAGCGCGCGCGACGGAAGCTCTCAAAAGGAATAATTTTTCCCGTTTTTGCAACATTTTTCATTAATGCTCCACTCCTATTGGTCGTAGCGTGATGTAGTATAGCCTATAGCCTTCCTCAATAAATGGACTATCCAACGCAACTATAATTTTTCAATTTGAACCAGTAGTTCCTGAGATTTGCGCGTTCAAACAAACAAACAAACAAACAAACAAACAAACAAACAAACAAACAAACAAACAAACAAACAAACAAACAAACAAACAAACAAACAAACAAACAAACAAACAAACAAACAAACAAACAAACAAACAAACAAACAAACTCTTCAGCTTTATAATATTAGTATAGATGAGTTAGTTTAAGCCTCATAAATGATAAATAAATGGCATGAATTTTTTGTTTAATATTATAATATTAATCGATCAAAAAAGGAAATCATCCCTTAATCTAATTTTAATTATTTATCATTATCTTTTAGTAAAAAATCGAGATAAAACACTACATTTATTTTTTTCTATATTTTTCCAGATACAAGTTTTACAATTCATCGGTACATCGAAGACAAGCAACAGCTGAGATTATCTTTACACCGAATATTTTATTTATGAAGGTGAGTGAAATGTAGAAATCTTTAAAAGAAAAGAATTATTGCTTTTTTACCACTATTGTCAATATATCTACTATAAGCTTAATCTTGAAACATTTTGCCGATAAAATTATGTTAGGATCTAAATTCTGCCAAGTCTCAAATATTGTACTTACGGTAATCAAAGACTTTATACATTTAATACAAAATATTGATGTCCGTCAGTTTGTCTGTCTGTCAACACACTTTTTTTTTAAGAACAGACAAAGGTATCAAGTTGAAACGAATCCTACTAATATTATAAACGTGAAAGTTTGTATACGTATGGATGTTTGTTGCTTTTTCACGCAAAAACTGAATGGATTTTAATGAAACTTCACAATAATATAGCTTATTCATCAGAATAACATATAGGCTATAATTTATAAAGGTATTAGCTTTCTGCCCGCGACTCCGCTCGCATGGATTACACAGTTGTACTGGGATCGCTAGAATTTTTATAATTTTCATAGGGGAGAGGTAGGGTAAGGGGCTAGGAGAGCAAAGGAGAGTAAGTGGCTGGAAAGGAGGAGGGGTGGTGGAGGGAATGGGAACGTATCTGTAGTCCACCCTGGCGGAGCCGGGTACGACCGCTAGTATCAAATACGGAAGTCTGCGGCCACATAGCAATAAAAAATCGAGTTTAGAAAATTATACTAATAAAAATGCATGACATTATGTATGTACACCATATGTACACTCTAAATTACGCATCATCAAAACTTATAAAGTAGGTAGTTCCCGTTGACCTTAGGATCTTAACATTTAGAAATAAAAAAAAGATGTCGTATCTAGGAAAGTAAAAACAAAAATCTGGAATTTATCAATTTATAATGATAGTGATTTTTAGGATTCCAAAGGACAAAACGGAGCCCTATTGCTATCACTCTATTGTATATTTGTGCGATCGTATGTCAAGGGTCTTTAGCTCGTAAACGGAATGAGTTACAGACTTGCTTGTGTATTTTAGGTAAAATGTTGACCCAAAACGGAATATTGAATGACAAATTCAATTTTTCAGGGAGATTCCCTTCCATGAAGAACCGAATTTTTTTTCTCACTCTGATATGTAGTGTCTGGTATTGAATTATTTATAATTCATTGATTAACGTATACATTTTTTTTAAATTCTATTTATTTTCAACAATAAAGACACGGGGGCGGTCAAACTGATCACATATAGGTAGACCAATCATGTTACGGGGTCTATCTCAAAAATTTAACTAGGATTTTGGTATTTCTATACCGCCGTTATCTATGACAACCGCTTAGCCTTGTGGGTAGCGACACTGCCTACCAAGCTGGAGGTCCCGGGTTCGAATCCCAGGTCGGGTCAGTATTTATATGATGAATATTGGTGCTGGTACCGGGTCTTGGTTGTTATATGTATGTGGTGTCATCGCTTGGTAGGTACCCAAAACACAAGCTAATGCTTAGTTTGGTACCTAGACGTTGTTGCGATGTATACGTTATTATTGCCATCTGTTAATGACAACCGTGACTCACGGCTTAACATGCTCTCCGAGGCAAGGAGTCAGTAATAGTCATGTACCTATTTAAGTTAGAAAAAACTCATTGGTACTTGCCAGTTTATGGGATTCAAACCACTACCTTCTAAATAAAAAGCGGCGTTGCCACCACTCGGCTATTACGATACAATCTGATGTCACATATCCTTATCCTGTGTGGGATAAATAATAATAATATCTGGGACATCCCACACAGCGCAATCTAGTCTCAAAGTAAGCAAGTATTATTATTATCGGTTACTAGACAACTGATATACCTACATACTTAAATATTCTTAATTTTTTTATAATATATACTTAAACACGGAACAAGTAGACATGTTCATGCACACAAATATTTGACGGGTATCGGACCCACGACCCTCGGCTCCGCAGTTAGGGTCTCTAACCAGTCGACCACTCGGCCAACGTGTCAGTCTAACTATTATTACGCTAGGCCGTCTAACGATGCAGTTTGCAAGGAATTAAATAAAAAATAAACTATCTGGTTATGATTCAGCACGGATTTAAACTAAGAAAATATTCCAACAATGTATCCATCACAATGCATATTCCCTGATGTCATTAATAAAATTCAAAGAAATACTTGTAAAATAATAGTTACTCGTGTTAATTTCAGGTTCGCCACCCAGTCGGTCGTCACCAGCTTCTACTCCATGTACACGAAGTAAGCCCGACTTAAACGCTTGTCGACGCTTGTTGCTGCTTTCTGAGGCGTGCTTTTCAGCTTTCTGTTATATAAGAGTAACTAGGAGAAGTCGACCGAGTCAAATGTATCTATATAGAAACAATGGAGCTAAAAACCTAATGCATCCAGCTTACAGGCATTATCTGCCAACTTATATAAATCATGTCGCTGAATATCATAGATTTAATTTGCTAGACATATTTATGTCTTCAGGCACAATTACATATATCCTCACGAAAAATTCTAATTCACAGACAGCGTACCCAACGCACTGTTTTGTAGTAGGTAAAACTATTTGACATCATCTATAGTGTAGGCAGAGTACTTAGAGCGCGCGGCCCCAAGTAAGTAACACATGTTCCCTACTAGCGCCGTTTCACTATTTGCGAGACGCGTGTAGAAATGTCGACATCGCATACCTACAAACAAATATCTCTCTACTGCGGGAGCGCGTGAGCCGCATGACGTGCTAACTCTGTCTGCTCCCCCGGCCCTCGCCATAGTGATCGACGGCAAGCGTACTCTGCCCCACCACACCGCTTCTTCCCACACAAACATTTGTATTTGACCCCTTCCCTCGTTTAGATCGCGTTCCGAAATTTTAACCAATGAGCCAATGACTATTCTAATGCCCCACGACTGTTCTTTAACTTGGATCTTAATTAGTTCGATGACCCATGAAGATCTTAACGAAAGATGAACAATAGCATAGTTTTAAGATTCCGTACCTCGAAAGGAAAAATGTAATCTTTATATAGGATACTTCGTTGTCCGTCTGTCTGTCTGTCAACACCCTTTTTCTCAGGAACGCGCGGAGGTACAAATTGTAACTAACATTAAATAGTTTACGGTCTCTTAGAGCTGTAAAAAAATCAACCTTCTAAGTTACGGCAATCAAAAAATAGGATCATTTATGCCCTAATTTGTCTATATCTATAGGGTCCTTCCCGTTGACCTAGACTTATAAAATTTGGTATAGTCATGACGTAAAGCAAAAAATTTGTAGTTATATAACAATTTTTTTAAATAAATACCCTTTTTCTCAGAAATGCGTGGAGGTACCGAGTTGAAATCTATATTTAATGAAAGTCCACAATCCCTTAGAGCTGTGAAATATCAAGTTTCTATCTTAATCCTGTTAAAAATAAGACCATTTGTGTCGCATATATTGACACTCGCAAGAAAATCAAAACCTAAAACGTCCTATTGACCTAGAACCATGAAAGACTGGGAGCGAGATCTCACAACACTTGTGTTGTAAAATAGAATAATGGAATACCTAAGGAATAAACCCGAAAATCGTTATTTTTTAAATTGATGACGTGGCATTCTGGCGGTACTTTAAAAAACACACTTGAAATTTTAATTGAAATCTGTAGATATACGTGGTTTAGGGACGGAGATGAGGTCAAAGCTGCTGTAGACGACTATTTTTCGGGACTTGAAAGCCATTTTAGGAGAGATATTGAAAGTTTCTATGTCGTGATAGCCCAGAGCGCAACGAACCTGTCTCAAATTTGTAAGGCCATGGTTCAAATCCGGGCGTGTACCAATGAGTTTTTCTGACTTAAGTACACAATATCACTGACACCGTGCTTCGGAGGGCACGTTAAGCAGTCGGTCCCGGACGCTGTCAATAGATGGCGGTCGTTACAGTTCCCAACCCGCAGTGGAGCAGCGTGGTGGACTTAAGCTCCTAGCCCCCCTCCTCACCCTGGGGGAGGCCTAAGCCCCTGCAGTGGGGTAAAAAAAAAAAAAAATGGGCTGATGATGATTGAAAGTTTAGAAGAACGTCGAACTAAGTGCATACAGCTCAACGGGGACTACGTCGAAAAATAAAAATAGTTTTAAAATGATAACATAGGTATTTCATTGTTAGGCTAAGTAGTTATAAGCCCACCCAAGTATATGTAAGCGTAAAAGCATACAAAAAACCAACAACTGTCACTTAGTTTATGTAAGTAGATACGGATAGTACCTACGTACAGTTCCAAAACTATACGAACGTTGTGTTTGGTGAACCCAGGTTGACTATATAGAAATGCCCGTTAATCACTTAATGCGCGTATAGACTTTGTGAATGCACGTTGCATCATTCCCTTGTCAGGGAGATAGAAACTCGATTCTCAGTATGAGTGTTTAGCCTAGGTAGTTGAAATTTTGCTGGTATAGGGGTGAATGACAAAATGCTTTCAGTCCTAGCCAGCCACTATTGCCTTCACTCGTCATAAACAGAATAAATGATAACACCTCGGCAAAACTGAATATTTACCTACCGACTTCCTGAAAGTTATACCGGTAATCATCGAAATTTCGACCTCGTTCCAAAAAATAGACATGGCATTTTTATTCTTGAACGAAAGAATTATGTGATAATTAAAATCTACGCCAAACTCACTAATATATAAAATTGTCAGCAATTGTAAATAATTACTGCTATTTTTATCCACGACGGAACGGAGACGGTATATGTGTTTGGGGTAAGAGATCGTATATATATTAGATTACTTGTTCGACTGCAGTTTTTTGGCGAAGTAAATATCAAGTAAAAACGCATTTACGTAACTTAGAGGGACTACAAAGTGAAATATCGATAATCCAATTTCAACATATTGGACGTCATGTCGGTCACCGGTGGCCGACACTTAGTCACAACAAATGCTTATCGGTCACCGGTGATCGTCAGATAGATGTTATACTTCCAGTTCTTAGGATAAGAACTGAATAAACCGGCATGCGTGCTTGACGCGTTTATATAAGTGCTTCATCGTAACAAGGCTCTATCCATAAGCATGTGAACGGTATAATTCAATCCTGCAGAAATGACGTACCTTGTTGCTGTCGGCAGAAATTAAGCGTAATGGTACGGCGGCGAGCGGCAAAAGCAAATCCATAGAAACCCATGAAGCATGCCACGCGCCACCGCGCTCGAGGGCGCAGCGCGCTCGTATGTACTTGTTGCGCGCCGCTCGCAATTCCGCAATTCGCATATAGCTGAAAGTTGTGATCTTTTAAACCTTATTTAGCGCAACCACGCGTTTTTCTTTTTAATATTTTCTAATAACCTGAATGTTGGTTGTTAAAGTATTTAAAAATATGTCTTACAAAAATAAATGTAAATCATTAGTTACACATATCGGAGAAATATCCAATTCCAAATCGGTGCACGCATAGTTCTTGGAAAACAAAAACATTCATTTCACAACATTATCTATATGTATAGTAAAGTTAGTGTAATTGTAGGTTTACTAATCTTTGATTTAAATCACAGTTTATATACACACATAACCATCTATAGATGCCTTCTGATATCTTACACGATACGATTAATTAAATTGTAGATGGATGGATAGATTGTCGATCGACGTCTATTCATGCGTCGAAGTAGTCCATATAGTTCTACCGTTAAGTTCTACTAGTAGGACGAAACGGATTTATTTATCCGTTTTGACCTACTAGTAGAAATGAACGGACAAAAAAATTAAGCAGTCCGTATAGTTCTACCATTCAGTTCTACTAATAATTATTATAAAGGAAAATGACTGAATACATATCATACATGTCCCTGCCAATTCAGAATTATTAAAGGCAAATATAAACGGAACATATAATTTGAATTTACTTATTTTTAACTTGTAATTAAATATAAGTATTTTGTCATATTGTTTTGTCACATATAGTCATATTTATTATGTTTGTATTCGTATTTGTTTAGTTAAGAGTTAACCTAACTGCTCTTTCCACACATATGTGGTGGCTCTTTCGTACATTTATCATTGTAATAATATCAAATTTAAGTTCAATACTTTATTTCATGTAGTCAAAAAAATATTTGTACTCTGCATATAGCAGGACTCTATGTCCGTTTAGTCCTATTGAATATCGTACAGAAATTAATAGGACTAAAAATGCGATACTTTAAAATACGATTTTCGAAGGTTGCCCTCGATTTCTCTGGAATTCCATCATCAGATCCTGATTTCTTTATCATGGTACCACTCCGGAGATATCTCCCTTCCACAAAAAAAATTATCCAATTCGGTTCATAAACAACGAAGTTATCCCTGAACACATAAAAAAAAAGAACATGTATACGGTCGAATTGAGTAACCTCCTTCTTTTTTGAAGTCGCTTAAAAAGAACGTTTTCTTCCGTTAGTCCTACTAGTAGAACTGAACAGTAGAACTATACGGACTACTTCTATGCGTCTATGGATACAACATTTTCTATGTAAGTGAATAATGATTATACCTCATTTAAAGCTCAACTATATTTGACTCATATATAGCCCTCTCCTAGTTACATGCCTGTTATATTTATAATATCGACTTTTGAATTTCGTGTATGTATCATATAAAGATTATTATTTAAGCGGTTAGCAAAAAATTGAGCTTTTGGTTAGCTATTTTGTTGCCAACATATTGAGAGACTATTTGTGGTGGACAAAAATATAAAAATCGATCAGTAAATAGAGTCATTTGGTCCGCTTTAAAGTTTTTTACCTAATTAAAACATTTACTAAAATTTTGGAAAGCTATTATCATATTTATTTTAATCAGAAATAAATTCTATTTGCACAGCAGCAAATATGTGCAATTTTCTTACTGCTATATAATGATTACTCTTAAACACGGATATTATTTTGGAAACTAAATAAAATATATATACCTACTCATAAAAGTCAAAGTGATAAAAAAAATCAGAAGTTTTTGTCGGAATTTAAAATAAGAAAATGACGTCGTTAAAATATCGGAGCTTAAGTATATAATATATTTAAAAATTTAAAATAATGACATTACTTCAATAGTAGGTATATACATCGGAATGTACCAATAATCAACAATTATTACTTATTATACAAATTATGTCGTGATAGCCCAGAGCGCAACGAACCTGTCTCAAATTTATAAAGCCATAGGGCCATGGTTCGAATCCGGGCGTGTACCAATGAGTTTTTCTGACTTAAGTACATTAACTATCACTGACTCCGTGCCTCGGAGAGCACGTTAAGCAGTCGGTCCCGGACGCTGTCAATAGATGGCGGTCGTTACAATCCCCAACCCGCAGTGGAGTAGCGTGGTGGATTTAAGCTCCAAACCCCCCTCCTCACCCTGGGGGAGGCCTAAGCCCCTGCAGTGGGTTAAAATGGGCTGATGATGATGATGATACAAATTATGAGATAAAGAAAATAACAATATTTGTTTCTTGGCAACAACGTAACTTTATTTAGAATTCATGAAAAGATAGATATAGTCTTGTAGTACTGTATATTTATATTTAACATCCATGGCATACAAAAATATCACGATCGCAGTACATTGCCAATATTTTCCATGTATGCTTAACAGGTCAATTACTGACTTAATTTTTTACAATAATTGTTTTGTTGACCAATTTCATAAGTTTTCTGTACAAGTTACATTATGCAAACGATTTATTTAACAAAAACATAAATATTAAGTTCACTACAGACAGAAACATTTATTAAAGATGAATTTATTTGTTGATTATTTAATTTATTTTATTTGCTAACCAAGTATTGTGTCTGACATTTATAACTGTCAACCAAACCGTATCTAATATACTGTACAAATGATTGACCAGCTGAATATTTTTTTTTTGCTACCAAAATATATAATTTGCGATAATTTTATTATTTCTCTTATATTAGGACGACAATAAAGTTGTGGATTTCGAACTGTGTTTTATTTCTCATGCCTTTAGTGGTTAATTTGAAAGAGCTTTCGGCTTTGCTGCGTGCTTTGTTGGCTTAATTAATATTTACCTATTAAAAATAATTTAAAATTAAACTATATTTTATAGTGTAATTTTTCTTGTGTATAGACTAAGAAATAAAATAAGACTAATATCAATATCTGCTGAAATAGTACAACTGTATCTTATATAACGGCTGAGTCGACTCGAATTTTTAATTACACATGTAGCATAGCATTTATTAATTTTTTAATACAAAGTATAATAAATACGTTTGTACCTATACAGATTCAAAGAACTTGCAAGTTTCACGGTTATAAGCCATAATAAGGTGGCATTACAGTAGGTGCGATTTTTAAAACGGGTGGACTGATTTGTGCGGATTTTTACATTAGTAATATCACCTCAGAGCAGGTTCTTAAATTTTTTTGCAATTATTATAAGCCGCCAGAGGGCGCTGCAGTAGAATTGTCTTTAAAACATCTTTTTCATAAAGACACAGGCCTATTGAGCTTTAGGAATAAATAAAAAGATAACAAGCCGATATAAAGAATCTTCACAGTCACACATTTAACACTTACCTATATATTACGAAATCCGTGAAATAGATTTAAGCATAGAGCTCTATTATGTAGGTATATAATTTAAAAACAATACTAGTTTAATAACAGATAATAGTTTGACAAATTTTTTTGCTGGTTTGTTAAATAGTATAATAAATTGAATGATAAACTTTGTTTGCATCATATGTTTATTATATCGGATTAATATCTACTATAGATTTAATGCATAACGCGGATATATGTCAACACATACAGAATTGTGTTGTCTTCGCTTGGTGTACCAAAAAAAAGAAAAGCTAATGCTTAGTTTTGGGCTTAGACGTTGTTGTGATGTTGTGATATAGGTATGTTCATATTTCCGAGACGTCTCGTTTGAAAAAAAAAAACAATAATGTATATCTGTCATAATCTGCCGCGTTAAGAAATTTACTAATATAAAGATTGAAATATTAATCAATAATTCCCTTAGTTTCACTCATTTATCTACTAACTTTATAAATATAATATAAACTGTTTTAAACAGAATTCATTTCAAACAAATAAAAACGGTTAGATACACAATACGGAGAATGACGACAACAACGCCACCACACGTGAACGAATGTATTTTTTTTGTGGAGTCCGTGACCGCGAAAAAATTCGCTTCCAACGGCATCTCTTAGCGGAAAGCGGAGTCTCCCTCGGGTCGTACGGCCACGTGCATTTGTTTTGGTTACTTTTTTTGCTGAAAAAAGTCGCGGATACATAACGGACGCACGCTGCCGGCGCCTAGCAAAATGGTGGTCGTTTTTTTTTCATCTCTTTTCGCCTATCTGTCCGTCCTTTTCGGTCAAAAATGCGATCGTTATTTCTCTTCCGGCGAGTGTGTGTGTTCGTTGATGTTGGTATGTTATAAGCACCAAAAACTTCGCAAGCCATTCTAGCCATGATACGTTCTGAAATATCGTGGAATAAGTATAGTTTTCATCTGCCCGAAAAATTGTCTTACGTCCAAGCGTCGACCGAGGAAAAATAGAAATATAGAAGTGTCGCTACGATAAAGAGAACGGCAGTTGTTAACGATTCTGCGCCGGAAAGTTGCGCAGATTGCGTTTTTGGTGCTTTTTTTGGGGGCAGCGTCTCCCCCCGCTGGCTCATTGTATCGCTGTCCTTTTCGCACGCGTTTTTCTTAATAGTGCTCTCTTCCTTTGCGGAGAAGTTTTCTTAGGTGAGGAGGTGGGGGCGAATACATGTGTGTTCGCGTGAGTTCATATGTGTTCTAGGGCAAGCACCTAGCCGCTAGAGTCGCACTTTTTGCGTACAAATGTCCTAGATAACTATTAGCAGCTATAGTAGGTACACAGGGCGAGTACATAACGCACATGAAGTACAACCAACGCGTTTATCTGATTTCAATTAGTCAAACGAAAACAGGAGTTAATTGGCGTTAGACAAGCTCGTAAACTTCTGTTTAGTTTACCCTTTGCAATATTAGGTATACCTAATCCCAAATACTAGATTTAAATGTCAAGATAGCGCGTCTCACATTTCGAAAGGACAAAAAAGCCCGACCCAGAAGACAGATTCGTCTTTTATTTATAGACAGTCCATAATTTGGTTTTATTATTTTATACAGGCCATACATACTTACTTGCCTTGTTATAATTGTTTTTTTTTAACATTTAGTTAATTGACACATAGAAAGTAAATAATAACAAAATCTTTATTTGATTTTCTAGTACCTACCATTTTTGACGTTTATGCCATTTATGCAGCAAACTAAATTCGAATTTACAGTGCTATATCAAAAGTAGTGTAGGTACTTACTATTTGTCTTTGGTATACTTTTTTGCTCACATTTTCGTGGTCACGTCGCTATTACTAGATATACATCTATGGGTATAATGTATGTACATCAAAACGTTATACATCTAAAATCAGAATCTAAAAGTCTAAATACAAGGGCGCTACGTAAAATAAATTCCTTGGAAGTTACAGATTTTAAGTTGCTAATGCTATCAACAACGATCATGATACTAATAATAATAATATTTGGGATATCCCACATAGCGCCATCTAGTCCCAAAGTAAGCAAGTATTAAGCTTGTACTATGGGGTACTTGTCAACTGATATACATATTTTAACATTCTTTTTTTTATAATATATACATACCTATATACCTAGATACTAGACACCCAGACACGGAACAAATAAACATGTTCATGCACACAAATACTTGTCCCGGGCGGGAATCGAACCTGCTACCCTTAATTCTGCAGTTAGGGCCTCTAACCACTCGGCCAACCGGTCAATCACATATTCGTCACAATACACGTCACTAAATTTGAAATAAAATAAGTTGTAGATGAAATTATGTTACAAATTTCATAAAGGTATACCTACACAGGGAAAATATTTAAAATAGGAGTGGTGATATTAAAAACACCGACGTTTGACAACATATAGGTATTATATAAGGTAAATGACATTTGAACGAAGTCATAGAAACCGACTGTACCTAACTGCATAATTCACTAATAAATTATTGAAATTATTTGACTAATTTCTTTTTTTAACGAAATCATCTGATAATATTTGATAGAAAACAACATAAATTTCAGGACCACTATAAAGAAGTGCGCTTAGCAAAAACACCGTTAATTACGAAAAAAAGGTATATTAGTTTGTGGTTATTGTTTTATGGATATTTAAAATATTATGAGTTAGTTAGGTAGTATGTTAAATTCGTTTGATAATTAATTTTATAATTTTTAAACAGTGCAAAATTATGTTGGAAGCAAAGAAGGTTTGCTTTTTTCTTGTATAAAACCACCATAACAAGAAACATACCTGTAAACCTTCGATTGAATATCTTACAGAACATGCGATAGTTGCAGTAGAATTTATACGTACATCTAGTACGTACAAGTTAAAGAGTCAGATTTCTAAATAGTTTTCATGCTTTAGAAACTGAACTGATTTGAATCAAAATTTATAGGAAGAACACTTTAAGACATAAATTAAGATGTCTGCTATCAATTTTTCCCTAATTTCAAAGCATTTTTCCGAAGGAAGTCCTGATCTCTATTCTAATAAACAAGAGGTCAATAATAAATAGAGGTACGGGGGCAGAAGAACAAATGGCAATGAGAATGGGAGCTAGAGAGTAAGTATGATGATGGAAATATCATGATGTAGAAGAAAATGGAAAAATCGTGAAACGCGAAGAAAATTAAATAAATGTGTATAAAAGGTGCAAAGTTATCACTGATAGTCCGAGCCAAATTTGGTTCAAAAATTCTAGTAAAAGATTAACAACAGATCTAAATTAGTAGGATTTTTTTTGTCTATGACAATTTAATGTCTATTAAATTATTTCATTAAAAATGATTGTAGATCTTGCAACCCATCAATAAATATTTACAAATATATTTTTTGTAATAAATCATTTGGTCCCTAGTTAACCTATGAGTTTGAGAACATGTTCTAAAATTCTGTATGAAAGCACCCAATGGCAAAATAAAATAGAAAGTAGGTAAATATTGCGGGGTTACATTGTCGCATTAACGGGTTTAAAAAAAACCTTAGGAGCAAAATTAAGTTAGCTTTTATATACAAACATAATAATATCCTATGTAGGTTACGGGGAAAATTTTTATGTAAGTAATTCAAATAAGAAGTTTAATTTATTGAATTTACTCGAATAAAAATTGAAGTAGTTTTAAATCGAATACATTTTGTTGTCAAATTGTTTATGAAAATCACAATTTTTTGAACAGTTTTGTAGTATGAATTATAATGATTTCTTAGTATTATCATAGTATTAAAATTGTATAAATTAAGTTTTGAACACCTAAAATTTTTAATTTATTTTAGCTATTGGCGAAATTGTGTATTTAGTGCCATCTATTTTTGAAAAGGTAAAGTATTATCATTTTAAGTCGAAATTTAATCTTTTTTTAAATAAGACACATGTTCCAAACCGTTTAAAAATGTAAATAAAATAATTGAAAACAAATACTAAAATTAAATACAATTAAAATTCAAAAATATTTATACAAGAAAGTATTGCCATCTTGTGATGAGTAGCAACAATTACAAGTTTAAATTGAAATTATATTATATTTTATTTTGGATTTTATATTGTATTTATTGTATATATATTATATATATTGTATTTTAGTCCATAAAGTGACACATTATTACAGATTCAATAAATGCTAGAAATATAATTAACAAGAAATACGATATCTTTTCTCGCTAGAGGCGCTGGTGTACAATAAAAGTTGAACTGTCCTAATGATGCTGAATACCACGCGGGAAAAAAAATTATAAGTCTGTAATATGTTTCAAACAATTATAAATTATTTGGAAAATTACAATTATTTAGGTACCAATTGATATTTGTATATTCATGTTATTATTGGCCAACATATGAATTTTCAAATGATAAAAGTTTTTTTGTAAACTAAACATATTGATCCGTAGAAAGAATTCATAAGGTCTATTATTCCATAAATCAATTATTATGCAGTTCGCATTTGAAATGTATATATTTTTTAAATAATTTTAGTATCACCTTCATGCATGTCACTAGATGGCGCAATTTGCCAAAAACATTTAATTTGTGAATCACGTTTTTGAAAATGCAAAGTATGTGTCCGGTGTGTGTTCATTTATATTCGAAATCGCATGATGTACCTATTATAAGATATGTAAACCCAATAGAAAAAAGCAAAATATGCTTTTCTTTCGTTTCTAGATACCTTAAGAGTGGCGCAACATTATTATGTATCGGTACTGCTCTAGGTACATTTTAGGATTCAATACGTGACAAAGACCGAAGAATTCAGCTGGGCTGGGCTGCTTTCGGGAAGCTTCGTCATCTGTTCGCGTCGCCACTACCACAAGGTCTTCAACCAATGCGTCCTACCCACAATGACGTACGTACGATGCCGAAACATGGACTCTCAAGGCAGGACTGATCCACAAATTTAAAGTCGCTCAGCGTGCTATGGAGCGGGCTATGCTCGGTGTTTCTTTGATGGATAAAATCAGAAACACTGAAATCCGTCAAAGAACTAAAGTTGTCGACGTAGCCGAAGCGATCAGCAAGCTGAAGTAGCAATGGGCCGGTCACATTTGCCGTAGAACTGATAACCGATGGGGTAGACGAGTTCTCGCATGGAGGCCACGTACCGGAAAGCGAAGCGTTGAGCGCCCCCCGGCCAGGTGGACAGATGACCTGAAACACCATACCGGGGGTAGTTAGATGCGAATGGCGGAGACCGTGTGTGGTGGCGACCTTTGGGAGAGGCCTATATCCTGCAGTGGAGAGACATGGGCTGATGATGATGATGATGATCATGACGTGACAAAGAAAAAAAAATTTAATAGTATATATTTTTTTATTAATACCTGGAACATCAAAAGCGCCATCTAGTCCCAAACTAAGCAAAGCTTGTATTACGGGTACCAGACAACTGATATAGGTACATACTTAATTATTTGTTTCAAATAATTTAGATATTTTAACACCTATATTATTATCATTACACGCCTAAAAAAACCTTAGGATCACTTCGTTGTCCCTCTTTCTGTCAAGACACTTTTTCTTAGAACTGTGTGGAGTTATCGAGTTCTATCGATTTAGATAGGTATATCGAGAAATTAATAGAGGGGAAGTGCCTTGAAGGGAACGGGTTTTAAAAGGGACAAATCAAAGTCAGCTTCAGCAATAGATTTTTAATATTTTCAAAATTCTACATATACTTAGGTACCTAATAGAGATGTAGCATTTGCTAAACTTTAGTTTCAAAAACCAAGGCTCAACAGGAATATCAGGCTGGATCAGAAAATAGTGATGACGTAAATAATAACATTCAGTCGGCAAAGACATCAAAATGGCGAACCGTCGTTGAATTTTTCCTCTGCCATAAACTTTAAAAAAAATTGCTTTTTAGCTTTAGTTTGTGAAAAGGTGTCATTATACACATGTAATACTATTGTTTGCACATTGGTTATTTTGATAGGAGCAGCAAAGTGATCCTTGAGACATTTTTACAAATCTTGAAAGGGACGACACATTTGTTACTATAGTGTACAACGCTGGACTATTTTGTTCCAAGATAAATCTTCGGATTTATAAAAATGCCTCCTAAGAAAATAGAACGCGTTCCTCGTATTAAAATTAAAAATAGTTAAAGAAGGTATAAAAAAAAAATACCATGGCGATTTGTAGCACTTGTAAAAATATCAGCTAGTACTAATTTGGCAGGCTGATAAAAAAATCTAAGACAAGTAAAAATGATTTTGAGTACTTGCTGTCCAAATATTGGAATAGAATATTCACAGTGGATAGGTACAGATTAGCATCTGATGGATATGCTTTGAAATTGAACGTTGTTCCAGAAAAATGGCACGAAAATAAAACAGTTTAGTAGATTACGTAAAGAAGTTATTGAAAATATAAAAGTCTTTAACTATAGTGAGTTGGGGAAAGACCGAACTTGGGAGAAAATCGTTTAAGTTTGAATTGTGGGACCTCGGCGACATGTACCGCCAAATTTACAGTGTTGTTGTAAATTTTATTTTTTTATTGTAAATTTTATTTTTTTATTGTAAATTTTCCCCCAGGTCCGGTCTTTACCAAACTCACTTTATCAGAAAACCTGAAAACACGTCTTTAACTCGAAATAAACTTTTAAAATTGTTACCAATAAATTCTAATTCCCGCCAAAAACGCTTTGAAACACTGATGAAACAGGTTTTCCTAGAATGGTTAATGCACCAAAAGTCGTACGTATTAATCGTGATGGGCGTAGTAGGTATGCCGCCGTGCTTCATCTTCATGAGTATACTATAAAGCTCATATACTACTAAAAGGACCTAACAGCCGACTTAGGCTTAGAGAATTAGTCTATTCAGATAACTGGATATTGTTTTTCGGAAGCTTCATAGCATTTCGTGAGGCCACGTTATACCTTTGAAACTAGATCCTGCTTTAATTTGGTATACTTGACAACCACAAAACTTAGCTATACGACTATAAATGTAATTTTATTTGTACGAGAAAATCATTTGGTTATTTTGACTTTTGCACCTCACTGTAGTCTTCAATTTCAGCCACCTCTTTCTTTCTCTTCTTTTCTTTCAAGAAAGAGAATATATATTAGAAATCTTTAAACCGAAATTCACAGTTTGATTTTCGAATTAATAATTATAAAAAAATTCGCAATATCTCTAAATTAAATTATTATATTAATATATATTATTATATTAATTAATTAAATCTATCTCTATATTGAATGCATATTTATCAAGAAGTTTTAATTAATCGTATAAAGCCGCTAAATTACTTACTTTTGATAGAATTTTCGATTCATTTCGTGTTTTCAATTTACATGTATTTTAAATTTTCAATTTACATCGTTTTCAAGGCAAACCTTCAAATAGTCAAATACCCTCTCCCAAAAACGTTCTTCTTCCACATCTAGGCTTTCGACGATCTGATTAGAAAATCTGAAAAAAGATGAGAATATTTGTTCTTAACTTTCAAACAAAAATTGTTTGAACAAGATGCATTTAAAAATTTTTAGTTTTCCACTATTTTCAGTTACCAATAAACTTAATTTTGTAATCTGTAAAACAAAAGACGAAAAACCACTTACCTAACTGACAAAAAAAAATGTACTGAAAGGACAAAAATAAGTCGTATTCTATAGAATTTGATTAGAACATCGAAAAATACACCATGCAATGTTTTTTTTTGTCCGAGACCTATTAAGAAGATCTCAAAATATGCTATCACATAAAAATTACTTGAATGAATGGTATTAAGGTATAGCAGACAGGAACAGACAAAACCTACAAAACATATTTGTACACATGTTTTCACATAAAGACCACCACCAAACACAACCCAACCTAATCTCATATAATTATCCTAACCTAACGACACCTCATATGTTTAAAATTGATCAAACCGATTAGGTTACAGGTTATGTCAAGGAATTATATAAGATACATACATGTGCGAAAGCTCGACAGAACTTGGATTGGGTACTGCGACAGGGTCGCAACTTTAAAAAAACATTCAAACGCTCTCTGTGCTATATGGCGCCTATGTGAGAAGTGGGCTTGAATATAATGCTGTTTTATGGGATCGCCATGAGGCTAAATATATTATTATGGTGGAGAGGGTCCAAAAGATATTTATTAGATATGTTTTTAAGAGATGCTATGGGTACTATCCGTATCTCTGTCCAACTCTATATTTGATAGGGAAGCTCGGATTCAGTACTCTAGAATAGAGGAGACGCGTTGCACTAGCCATGTACATTCTGGCTATAGTAAGGGCGAAGGCTCTCGGTGCCGTCGTTGCTGAGCTGTGTGTCGCTGGTCGTCCCGAAAAGCGGTAAGCGCGCCGGGCGCTACGACGACGTACTACGACACTGCGCCTGATTCACGGACCAACCTGCAGCAGCAGGCGCCTATCGGTAGCGCGGTGCGCATTATCAACGATATATGCCGAGCCGACGCCTATCTTGATCTCTTCGCATCTCCGTTGTCGCGGGTAAGGTCAGCGTTATGAGGTGTTTAAAGCGATCCACATAATTTACTTTGTTGGTCTCACGGGCTGTTTGTATTTTATGTACAGTAATAAGAATAAATAAATGAATATATATATATATATATATACACTCGCAAAACATTGCCCTCCGCAGTCGGTTGATTAATGCTATGAAGTTGGTATTAAAGTTAGATTATTTTATTTTACTATTCGTATCCATTGGCACACACGTTTAATACAAGCCTGACACATGGTTGCACGGGAATCTTTTAATAGTACCTTGATTTTTATAAATAGTGATCCCAGCAGCAGCAGAATTCGATATTTTGTAATGTCTCGTCTTTCACTCTTCGCTTTTTACGTTTCATTAATATTATGAAAGCATATTTTGTATTGAATTAATTTGTATCTTCACTTCACTTCATAAGCCCATTTTTACTCCACTGCAGGGGCTTAGGCCTCCCCCAGGGTGAAGAGGGAGCTTGGAGCTTAAATCCACCACGCCGCACCACTGCGGGTTGGGGACTGTAACGACCGCCATCTATTGACAGCGTCCGGGACCGACTGCTTAACGTGCCCTCCGAAGCACGGAGTCAGTGATAGTTGTGTACTTAAGTCAGAAAAACTCATTGATGCACGCCCGGATTCAAACCATGGCCCTATGGGGCCTAATAAATTTGAGACAGGTTCGTTGCGCTTTGAGCTATCACGACACTTTTGGGGTATCACGACACCTTGTCAACGATATCACGACAATTTGTATCTAAATAATGATAAACGAGAAAATTTTAAAATGACGACGGGTTCAGGGTGCCAAGGATACTTGCTGCGTTGCTACGCTGTATTCCCACACTGGTCCTCTGAACGAGGTATTCCTTGCTCAAAGGATCACCTGTCAACAGACGCAGCGTGACATCCAAATCGTGAGCAATTAATTTGGCCTCTTTGGACCAGAGACCCATCATCTCGACAGCGAAAGGAATGAAATGGTAACGAATTAAATCTACGTGCATGGCAATTTTCCTACGAACTACTGTCTCAGCCGCTGCTCCAGTTTTTTTTTTTTTTATATATATATATAACTATGGCACAAAGTATCCACTCAAGTTACATCCCAAACAAGAGCTCTACCACTTTTGTATGGAATCATGGTTACGCTATCGGGTCTCTTGCCGTCACCCCGGAAAATACCTGGAGACTCAAGACAGAAAAGTATATGTATAGACGACAGTGCTTCCTTTATAATGTGGTTGAGATGATAATGCCTGAAAAAGCGACCAGCATTTTTTTTGTAAGAAAACCCTGAACCCGTCGTCTCTTTAAAATTTTTTGGTTTATCATTATTTAGATAGTATTTTAATTTGTAAGTATTTTTAGTTTTTAATTAGATTTTAATTTATTAATAATTGAAAACAAACGAGTCAAATACTCTACTCTGGGGAGTAAATACTTGTTCGTCCCTCTTGCGGTGGAAGATGCTGGCTGTTGGGAGATTGAAGCCAAACGTTTCGTCGCGAGCGTCGGCCGTCGTCTAAAAGAAAGGGGACTCGACCCCCGTTCCGGTTCCTTCCTGGTGCAAAGAATTGCCATTGCAATTACGCGCGGCAATGCGATGAGCGTCATGGGCACATTTGCGTCGGGGGCGACGAGGGGTGGATTATTGGATTAGTTTTATTATTATTATTATTTTTGTGTACTTAATTATATAATATATTGAAAACATAGTGTAATATAAAAAAAAATGTCGTTCCATTTGTATCCATTCATTTCAGCTCTATGTAAATACATACCTAATACGGACTCGTCAGAATTATTCTGATTTTCTTTTAAAAGGACTATTTAGGTCCCACAGTAACACATATGTACTTAGATATCCAAACAATAAAAAAAAATTCTCATGACTTATCCGTGGTACTACCAGGGTTGTACTACCAGTTGGTCTATGTGGGATATTTTTGACCACTATATATAACTCGTTGTACAACGGAACATTTTTCACTTGCCTGTGGTAGTTTCTACCAAGTGTTAAATTAGTTGAAAATTGTAACCATCAATAGGTTAGCTTTATCTACCTAAGCTAATCTATCAATACCTAATAATATGTTAAGAACAAAATTTATGTGAGTGACAAAATACTTATAGGGATTGATATGTATATGTGATAGAGAGAACATTTGTAATGTCAGGTTATTTACTAAAAATTAAATTTATTTAAAATATAGGAAGTAGAAATACGGTAAAATTTTCAAGAACTGAATCTAGTAATTTTTTTTCAAATTTAAATTATTTAATTTAGACTTACTTAGACAACACGCCACTCTACGTGAACTTTTTTTTAAGTATAATTGACACCAAAAGCCCTAATAAATTATTGAAACAAACTGATAGGCGACCAGCATACAATCATGGATTTTCATCACCTAAGTAGATCCATACCTTATAATAAGCTTTTGCATGAAGCTTTTGATAATATCATATAATATAGAGCAATTTCTACCTTCCCTTTAAAATAAAAAAGTCTTTAATTTTCTTAGTTATTTTTTCAAAACGAATCGTTAATGAAATATCTCTGTAACGTCTACTGGACAGATGATTACTAATTAGATTGTCTAAGACAAAATAAAATCATAATCTTTTTAAGAATTCATGAGGATTACAATATCATTTGACGTAGTGACTGTCGAAAGCAGCGCAATAAGCTCAACCGTCCAAATCACGTGATAGGAACAATTTCAACGTCAGATGAATTTTCATAAATATCTGGAAAATTCGTAAATAGAAAAAAATGGTATTAAGAGAAATCATTCTAGAACATTATTTCATTTCATTTTAGTGCCCATCGGCGCAACTTTTAAATTAGCAAGATAGTCGTGATATCTGTGTCTTGTGGTTATATGTTTTTATTTTTATTACTTTTTGAATTGTGTGCTGCTTCGATTGAATTATTTTCGTTATTTCTATACAAGAAAGAATTTCAACAGAATAAGGGTCCCTTATTTTACAACTTTATAAAATAAGTCGGCCATGTTAGCATCATTTAATGGATACACAGGAAAATTTTGCTAGTTCCATACACTTTAGAATTGTCTAGCCTAGAATAGGGTGTTTTCCAATAGGGGACTGCTTTATATATAGCGTGTTTGCAAACATTCGATAGTTTTGCGGTGTGGGGTGAATCGTAATTAGGTAAGGGCGCACTCACCCTCATGTTAAATAGACGCACCCTGTGTCTTAATTTAGTTTCAAACCAGCGGGTAAATATATAATTCGGTAAATAGAACTTAGTTTAAATTGGATTATATAGGTACAGTCTAATTTGTTTTTCTGTGTAGGTAATTTACCTTATAGACAAATATAACTTATGATATGATAACGATTAATAAACTTCTTTTTTGAAAATAAAGATTTACTTCGATTGAGACTCCGCATTCAGTGTCTTTACAAATCTATACTGACATTTGACTTACCAAAAGGGAAATTTTCAATCTCCAAGAGAGTTAAATGGTCCGCAAACAAATATTACATTATAAAAAAATCTACAGATTTCGTGTTTCTCGCAACTATCGAAGGATATTGAAAATGAATATCAAAATTAAAAAAATTTAACACATTTTTGTCAAACGATTTTATTAAATTTTCCGAAAATTTAGACCAATTTAATCGATGCCTATAGCGAGCTCCTGCATCTTTTGACACTAGTATCTTTCGTCTACCTTTACAACTTTCTGAAATATAGCCAAATTTCACTCTACGGGGTAACTGATCTGATAATCATTCAATTGAAAGGGCACCTACACAGTTTTCGACTGATTCCAAAATTTATTTTTCCTAGCGATCGACAATTTATCTTTCTCGCGAGAATTTTTTTTTTTTTTCATTTTTTCGATATTGGCTTTCGTTTTGAAATAATCAACTTTATGTCCAAAAATCGGGAAATTTCGTTTTATTCACCATTTTCGATTTTCCGAAAAAAGTTACAGACCGATTTTAGAAAATTTGGTATCATATTATGCCCCACAAACCCCTGTATTTTTTGCCCACTGCCTTTTGCGGCCTTAAAAAAAATAGGATATCGATCTGGATGACTCTGGTGCCGATATTAAAATGAGAACAATGTTACGATTTACCGGTGAGGAAAAGTCGGTAATAGTGTACCATCGTCACCCTGGGTTATGATACAGTACATCCACCACCGAGCTTCGAATTAGTTCAGTAGAGGTGTAATGCTGACCGTTTAGTTCGGGAACCAAAGATATCATATTTGAGCCATAGGATGAGGAAGGGAGACGGGCGGGACACGTGTATGGCCTATGCGATTGGTTGCCTAAATGATCTTCCCCTCTCGCGTCTTTGTGTATTATCCGTCATAACTACTGAATGAAAGGTACATACTGATAAAGAATGGTTAAGTTAAATAAAAGTCACAAAAATTGTCGGCTTTGAGACGTTAAGTTTAGTAAGCTTTTAATCTGCTACATTCAAAGTTCTTTTCTATCCACCTATAGTTAGCGAAATCTTGCTCTGCACAAAACGAAACACGTATACAAAGTGCTTGTAAGTTATCGGAAGGGTTTCACCAAAAGCTTTCTATCACTATTAGATAAGAATAATATCGAACGATATTTTCTACCTGTCGCGTTGTTTTTGAAATATATATATATATATATAAACATGGACGTTCATATAGTTACCGCGTTGTGATAACAAAAATTGTGAGTAGAAAAATATACTACCCAGAAGAAACGTATACCAGTTGATGTTTTGAAATATTCGCCACACCCATTCCCTTGCTCCTCCCTCTCCACTTTCCTCCTAGTTCTCTTATGTCCCATTCTTTCTTCTACCCTACATGTACCATCAAGTGCTCCAAACCTCCATTTCCCCCGCATATTGATTATGATTTAATAAGCGAATTAGAATCTTTCAATGGAACCTTGTGTGACCCACATGTGAAATTCGTATTTTAATAAATAACCAAAGTGCTCGTTCAAGTATTACGTACCTAAGCATCAGGGGTATGGGTGTTTACTTTGTTTATTATGACATGGGAGTGGGAGCGGGGGCGGGGGGTTACGGTGATAATGTCTCCATAGAACGACGAATGTCATCGACGACTTAGGTTCGTGGGCTCAAGTGTGTTAGACCGAAGATAGTCAAATTATCAATTAAAATATTTTAAAATAAAATATACCTAACAAATATTTTTTTCTTATAAATTTGTTTGCTTCAAAAATGATACTACCTTATGAATAACAGTAAGAATTAACGGATTTACTAAATATTACATAAAATGCTGATACGTACGTATAAAATAAAGTGGTGGTAACTTTGCTTAATTTCGCTGACAAGGGGTGGAGAAGTTTAAAATGGCTTAAAATTTGTTTACGTAATACTTGCACGGTCCCGAATTGAGCAAGAAATAGTTTATAAATATTTTTTACATTAATACCAGGAATCGTTAGGCAAAAGTTCTTCGGATACTTCACGCGTATCATGTTATATTGAAAATCCTACTGGCAGTATTCCTAGACTTTTGGTCCCTTCCCAAAAGCACGTAATAAATTTTTCCATACATTCGCATTTCAATACATTAATACGGTCTTTATGACATCGATAGGTACTTGTACCGTAATATTGTATTTTTCAATGTAGTTGCTCGTAAAGTTTTCTTTTTTGTGTAACAAAATTATGCGGAAACCGACTCTTTATTTCACGCGTGAAATAAAACAGTACTGAAATCCTTTATTTCACGCATGAAATAAAGTAATTTTTAAAATTTTTGACTCTATGGTGCATGGTGCAAGTCATAAAATTTAAAAAATTACAAAGATGCAAGGAGGTTTTGATATTCTAAAATAAAACAATTATTTATAAGTATGCGTGCTTTAGCAATAATTAAATGATGCTAAACACCATAACACATAAGATTCTTGATGATCTCATTTAAAAATACGTGTTTTGTGTCCGCAAACAAAAATATTTTTCACATTATTGGCTGTACGTATACTGTACTTTTGCCTCAAGAAAAAAAAACTATATGAAACGCGCGCTCTGTGCAACGAAAGCGCGCCATTTCGTTGTAAATAGGCTTTGGTGAAATAAATTTACTTTCTATATTATACTTATTTTTTTATTGTATTTCCTCGCAAAACGCATTGAAAAATGTTGTAAAATACTTGACCGCAAAAGGTTTTATCCGAATGCGTGCAAATGAAAATTCCGCACGTGTATCTTAAATAACTATTACAGTACTAAGCTTTTTTACTTTACACCATTCACGACACCAAACACTACCATACCCCAAACGAGCATTCTGTTTGTAACGTATGCGTAAACCGCGAAAAGCAACCCGCTCGCGCCCTTAACTCTCGCCATTATTACATTTGAAGTATCTACTTAGTTTAAACCCCAAAAATCCGAAAAACGTCGTATGATCCTCGTACTCATTAAGTTGGCTATTATAGTCATCGGTTTTAACATCTCAACTATAATATACAGCTTACCGTACATTCTTTATATAATTTTTTTATGAAATTTAAAATAATTAAAGTATTGTATTATAGTTTTCACAGTTAGTATAAGAAATATTTTTTTAAAACTTAAGTAGTAGGGTACATGGGAAAACAATCCGCACAGAAAAAACTTTTTCGTTATAAGTAACAAAAAATTTGATTACTAGTTACCTAAAATAGTAACAACATAAATATTGATATAAGTAATCAAACTCAGTTGTAAACCAGCTTACCAACCAGTAGCTTGCATTTTAACGAGCTTTGTTTAAAAGTTATCAAAGATATGCTATTTTCATGGTAACACAACTAGTTATCTACTTTTTTTCAGTGCGGATATGTTACAAACTAAAAATTTTGTCCATGCGAAACATAAAGTAAACAACTTTGACAGCATCGTTTGGTTTTAATAGAGTCAGAAATGTCACTGCACAGTATCGAAAATGTCAAGCGCGATTTCGTAGGGTTGAAGGCTGGCTCGCGCCAGAATGAAACCGGACTGCAACTTGCCAAAGATTCACCAACTAACTAGAAGAAGAGTTGTTATACGGCAAGCACCGAAGAGTGCTTTTATATAGTCAATTCGTACTTTTATGATGCGAAAGCTTCTTCATCAGCCTATTTTTACCCCACTGCAGGGGCTTAGGCCTCCCCCAGGGGAGGGGGCTTGGAGCTTAAATCCACCACGCTGCTCCACTGCGGATTGAGGATTGTAACGACCGCCATCTATTGACAGCGCCCGAGACGGACTGCTTAATGTGTTCTCCGAGGCACGGAGTCAGTGATAGTTATGTACCTACTTAAGTCAGAAAATTCATTGGTAGGTACACGCCCGGATTTGAACCATGACCCTATGGCCTTATAAATTTGAGACAGGTTCGTTGCGCTTTGGGCTATTACGATACATAACTTAATCGTATACGTTCAGATGTATTCTTAAAAATTCAAATATATCCGCCGTTCCACATTTGCTTCCTACGAATTCAACGCGAAGGTGCTGGTTAACGCGTTCATTGACAGCAACATTTTCCAAATGACATGGAAAACAAACTGAACACATTTTTAGAGTGTAAAAATGTATCCGTGTATGCTCTTTCCATTAATAGTCCTCCACAATTTATTTGTTTTCTTTGCAAAACCTTAATAACATTATGATCTACTTTGTAATTTACATTTGGAAGTTACAAAACTCTACCAATATCTACTTTAATTATTTATAATTTTTTTTATGATTTTGTTCCGTTCGTAAATAATTTTATAGATAGGTACTCCAAATTCGTATATTCGACATATAAAATTGTGTGCTTCCTCCTAAATTTATTTCAAAAATAAAGAAATGTAGTCGACAATTTTAAAAACTCGCACGTAACAAACGAAATAAAATTAAAAAAAAAAAAACAAAAAAAATACTTCACACATTTCGCTTTTCGCATCCATTTAATCTTATTTATTGTAACATATATTTCAAAAAAAAAGGGTCCGCCGAGTTTATATTATACGCTCTTTTGTTTAAAAAATTCGAGTTAACGAAACCCGTTTTATGGACGGAACAAAAAAAAACGGCGTAAAGCCTTTAGACTGTCATGAAAAAACCTTAATTTATACAGGGTGTCGTTTGCTTTTATATATAAACAGTACATGCCCCGTCCCACATAATCCCGGCCATTCATACGGCGGGCTCACAATAAATGACGCCATTTCCGTGCGCGGCTCCATTTTTCTCTACACCCCCTAGAGATATTAATAATATATCACCATGTAAGAAATCTTTCCACCCAGCTAGGGAGCGCGCACCCTCGCTAAATACGAGAGGACTTCTGCAATCTCCTACCCCTACGCAAAAAGTAAAAAACGAAGATAATAACGTCGTAAATACCGTCAACGAAAAGTTAATTTTCGACCGTATGTACAAAGACAATAATGTCTATTCTCGTATGAAAAGTTCTTTGTAATCACCATTCGTCTCGTGCATAATATGCATAATGGCGGAGTACTTAGGACGTTTTTTGGTTTTTATTTATTTTTTTGTTTCGGCGAGAGGTCGTTACGGATGCCTAACGCGAATCCAAGATGGCGGGTAACTGGACGCGTGTTTGCATTAGGAAATTACTTTTAATTTGCACGTGATGGCGGGTTGTTTTTAATATTTTTAATTTGAACTGTACGCACTTTTTGTAGGTACAATTAGGCGAGATTTTCATAAATAAAATTACTATAACTCTGGGTAATACATCACGAATTATTAACTAACCATTCGCAGACAGACACCTACAAAACCTGAGCCTATTCATCTATTATTACTTGTTTATCACATGACGATTAGTTTTCGAAGGGTTTATTTAGAAAAGATATGTCGGTGTTTAACAACTTTGTAACATCGAACGTATTTATCGGTGAATTGTTTGACTGTAACCACACGCAGTATCAAGATTCCATTCGAATTATTCAGAACTTCCACTTAATAGGTTCACGGTGCGATGGTCATAGGTATACATATAATTCAAATTTAGCAAATCTGCGGCAATTTTACCACGTCTATATGAATCATCTGTTATAAAATGTACCAACTAAACTTCTCCCTTCTTAAAATTTATTTCTGAGTTTCGCATGTAGAATTTTTTATTTTTATTTTAAGGATATGAGATAGGCAAAATGCGAACTTTTAAATAAATTATTATAGTAATATCAACCTCTTTAATCGAAATAAAGACGTCTATATGTTTATGACCCGAGCTTACATCAAGCGAATTCCCAAATGAAACTATTTCTGTCATTCGTTTATCTAAAACATCTTAAATTTGACTTTTTTTTAACGTCAATAAATTTTGTTATTCCCTATAATATCTTCGGTTTTTTTTTAAGTTTTACATTAAATAGTTTTTAATGACCCTATTCATTTTCACAAGCGGAAATTTATTTTTCCCGTATTCATCTAGGTGAACTGAGCAGATGAACCACGGGCGATGTACGGTAAAAAAACCTTTAAATCTTTTGATTTGATTCCTAGCTCTGCATTTGACACACTTACAAGTAAGACGCATATTTTCGATTTTATCGTTTCACTTCCTTAAATATGTTTTTATAAACAATTGATTTTCCTCAAAAAATATTGGCAATGACACACACAGACCACAGGTTTAAGCCATAAATTAACAAAAATAGTAAGTATGGTGTGCAATATAGTCGAAGAAATATTAATCCTCTATACACTGGGTAAAATAATTGATTTTTGCCATTAATCCATTGGCATAATAATAATAACGTATACATCACAACAACGTCTAGGCCCCAAACTAAACATTAGCTTGTGTTTTGGGTACCAAGCGAAGACATCACATACATATATAACAACCAAGACCCGGTACCAGTATCAATATTCATCATATAAATACTGACCCGACCTGGTATTCGAACCCGGGACCTCCAGCTTCGTAGGCAGGGTCCCTACCCACTGCGCCAAGCGGTCGTCAAGGTTCGATATTTACGTACGACCAAGGTCCTATCTAGTAATATATAAATATTTTGTTATTTAAATAAGTACCTACTACACACACTCAATACAAATATTCGAATCTATGGGAAAGTATCGATATTGAATCATCGTTCGTAATCGATCTTTCTCAGCCGTCGTCGTCTATTTGACTCACAACTCTTTGTAAAACAATATCAATTACGAACGGTCAGTTGAAATAATATTTAATTAACCACTTAAAATAGATTGAATAATAGAATCACTGAAAAAGGGAGAAGAAAAATGTTGTGTTGTTGTAAGAATTCAACTTTTAATGGACAACATTAAGCTCCGAATAAGTACCATAAATACTTTTTTGAGTAATGCTTTTTTCTGATAAGAACTTAATGTACTTACGCATAACTGATCGCGACTTAAAGTCTAGTTGATATAGTAAAAGTTGAAAAACATAGTAGGTAGGTATATCCATCAATAAGGACATGGGAAAAGATAGTTATAGAAACGTTATATATATCTATATATCTCAGGCCAACAAATAGACTAAAACTATGAATTCCTGAGGTGATATAAATTAAATCATTATGGAAATAAGTTTGTAATAATATCGTAAATTGTATCGTGATAGCCCGAACGCAGCGAACCTGTTTCAAATCCATAAGGCCATGTGGCCATTGTTCGAAACCGAGCGTGTACCAATGAGTTTTTTCTGACTTAAGTACATTTACTATCACCGACTCCGTGCCTCGGAGAGCACGTTAAGCAGTCGGTCCCGGTCGCTGTCAATAGGTAGCGGTCGTTACAATCCGCCAACCTGCATTGGAGCAGCGTGGTGGATTTAAGCTCCATGCCACCTTGATGTGCCCCCTAAGTAAGTAAAGTGGGGTATAAAAAAAGGCATGGAATGGATGGAATAAATTAAATCGTACGGAAATAAGTTTCTAATAATATCGTAAAAAAATATTATTTTGCCTTGTGTATGTAACATAAAAAAACTTTCAATATGAACTGTTAGAATATTAATTCTCGTTTGTATAAAAAAAGTTCATATTCCACAAGAAGAGCTAAAAAAATAAACACAGTCTTGTCCAGGAACTGCCGTCGATTCCATAATATTAACTATTTAGCCGGTTCTCGTGCACTACGTTCAGAGCAAAGCAAATAAATAAAAAGAAAATAGTATTTCATTGAGTCGCGACAACACAACAATTGTGCACGTCCGAAATTTGTCATTTTGCGTGTGTTTTTCACGTCAACCATATGGCGTGCGTCTGTACGAAAAATAAACAAAATTTCACCTTTGTGGTCTTTCTTACCTATGTTTTGGTATGAACAACTATGTGAAAAATGCAGTCTTCATTCGTGGTTAAATTTTATTATTATTTTTGAAATGTCACTTACACTATTTATTAATTTAAAAAAAAAGAAATAGATCACATAACTAGGAGCATTTTTATAGTATATTAATTTTTTTTCGAAAATACATATTTTAATTTTTAATTTAAGGCGAATTTAAACAAAGTCACAATTTAATTTCATTATTAGACCACATCCACGATCTGAACGACACAAAAAGTTTTGTCACATTTAATCGAATTTATATAAAACCCCTACGAATATAAATATCCCACGATATAAAGGTGGTTAAAATGTAACTGCAATTGTAGACCGGTTTCTGCAAGAAATAGCGTTTGCAAAACTTTGCAACCAGCTAGCCATATATATAAACGTATGGGTAACAGCTAAATGCGCAGGGGTGAAATTACCCTTTTCTGTAGAATATATGGACCTTTAGAAGGGGTTAAATTAAATGCTTTATGTTCAGTATATAATGTTACTAGTCGGAACAAAATTATCGGAAAAATTCGTTTATTAATGTGAAAATCAAAATAATGTTATTATTACGGTTTTGCCTCCAGTCATAAAAGGATCAGAAAAATGTTAATATAGATAATTTGTTGCTATTTCATTATTAAATTAATTAACATTTGATGGGATTCTTTATTATTTACGTCGTCAAAAGATAGTGATCAATTTTCCTACAGTAAAATAATATTTGTCGTGTATGCTCAGAGCGCAACGAACTTGTCTCAAATTTATAAGGCCCCATAGGGCCATGGTTCGAATCCGGGCGTGTACCAATGAGTTTTTCTGACTTAAGTACACAATATCACTGACATCGTGCTTCGGAGGGCACGTTAAGCAGTCGGTCCCGGACGCTGTCAATAGATGGCGGTCGTTACAGTTCCCAACCCGCAGTGGAGCAGCGTGGTGGACTTAAGCTCCAAGCTCCTCATCTTGAGTGGAAGCCTAAGCCCCTGCAGTGGGGTAAAAATGGGTTGATGATGATGAAAATAATATTTAAAAAATAGCATGAAATTTATTTATTTTTAAGAAAAACCCATATTCACTTATTACATAGATACAGCAACAATTAACAAAAAATTGTGCAAAAGTATGTAAGTGCTCTGTAAGAAAATTATTTACGTGATTTTTACATTCAAAGATTTTAATATGTATTTCAAGATGCAGCCAGCGGCCAACCTTTTAATGATTCGATTAGATGCAACCATATAGAGTTCAAATTGTTTTATATATTTCATCATCATCAGCCCGTGTCTGTTAGGCCTATGGGCCTAAAAATAAATATATAACCACACACGGTTATATATTTATTTTTATCAATCTACAAGTTGAAAGCATATTTATTTTTCTAAATACTTCACACAATTAATTTAAGAAATACGAACACAAGTGGGTGTCTGGATTCACGTTGTAATCACGCGAATTCTAATTTAACTTGTATTTTAATACAAAACGAAAAGTTTTTTAAAGTGTTTTTTGCATTTTCATCATAATATGATTTTGCGTTATTTACACATGACTCACAATTTGATTCACCGTAATATAACGTTTTCTCGCAGCGGCTAGCGTCACATGCACTAATTAACTACGTAATTAACATTACAAAATGCCAAAACTTAAAAACATCAATTTATTAAGGAATAGTTTTGTGTTAAATATTTGTTAACAATTACTCTTTTTTTTAGTGTTAGATATTTGAAAAGACAAAAACTAGAATTCAGGTTGGAGGTTTTTTTTTTAACAATCTGTCAAATAGCTTTAACAATTTGAAACTTCAAAGCAAGTAAATTGAAAAGCTCATGTTTAGATTTTTATTTACAGACCGTACATGACATACATGACATAGGTAAGCTCATTTTTGTTTCTAATAGAGGTAGACAAAGACTAGATTTTATTTTAATTTCATTTTTATAGAAGCGTCTTTGTCCGTATGTATTACAGGCATATAAGTACGAAATGACTAGAAGCCCTCTTCTACTTTTACCGTCTAACCCACATTTAGCTAGCAAGCGCAAAATTGTGGGGTCTTTACCCCCACGAAATTACGTTTGACATTTTCGATACTGTGAAGGGACATTCCTGACTATTAAAAACCAAACGCTGCTGTCAAATTTATTTAACCTATGATCACAGGTTTGTACTAAAAACATTCCAGATCGTTGTTGAACTTTCTAGAAATCATGAATCTTTCTAGAAAAAAATTAAACTTTTTTAGAGAGGGATCCGTAACGTCAAACATTTTCGCTCTGCACTCACCCACAGACCAACTGTTACCATCAACTACAAAGCGTAGGAACCAGTGAGTGGTTGCGGAAGAAACTGAGAATTTAAAAATATATCTTTATCTTCTTTTGCGATAAAAAGTAACCTGTGTCGGTCTCGGAATTTGCGAAACCGCAGAGCAACACATCTGCTACATGCCCCTGGTGGACTTCTAGAATCATAAGAAACATTTAATAAAAATTTATTTTAATTTATAATAAATATTTTTTATTTTATAATAAATTTATAATAATAATAATAAAATTTTAAAAATACATGTAAAAGTACAGATGGGATTCGCATAGGAGGTAGGCATATGTAGGTACACATTAAGCACCTATTTAATTATTTACAACGTATTCTATCAAAAACTCTCCACGGAGCCCCACTCAGTCACGTATTCGGAGAGCAAGGTTTAAACATTAGAAAGTGGGAAAGGGTTTGATTTAAAAATGAGGAATTATCAGTATGCAGAAGACTCTCAACCATCAGATGGAAGGTTAAATATTAATATCACTCATGAGTATGTGTTTGGATTATTAGGGTTCTTCACCTTCACTTCATCAGCCCATCTTTACCCCACTGTAGGGGCTTAGGCCTCCCCCAGGGTGAGAGGGGCTTGGAGCTTAAATCCACCACGCTGCTCCACTGCGGGTTGGGGACTACAACGACCAGCAACTATTGACAGCGTCCGGGACCGACTGCTTAAGGTCACGAGGCACGGAGTCAGTGATAGTTATGTACTTAAGTCAAAAAAACTCATTGATACAAGCCCGAATTCGAACCATGGCCTTATGGCCTTATAAATTTGAGACAGGTTCGTTGCGCTTTAGGCTATCACGACTCTTAGGCTATTAGGGTTACTTACCTCAAAAGGAAAAACCGAAGCTTTGTAAAATAATTACATTTTTATCTATCGTAATATCATATACTAAAGTATGAATTTGAAAAGCATAAAGTTTGGACTTGGTGACGCGCAACTGGGACAAACCTTCTCGAAAATTTTGTTTTTGTGTATGAAGCATTATCCGGAAGGTCTACTTTCCAACAATTCCAAAATACCTTTTTCAGAATTTTCAGCGTACCTAATAATTTTATTTATATAGGTACACAATATATGATCTTTTAAATAAATACATTTCTATATTTTCAGAGTTAGTGGACACTGAATCAGATATATCATAAAAACATCTTATAACTTCTTTTTAGATAATATCAATGTAATGCATAAAATAACATCAAAGTCCGCCTGAGCCGTTTTAGATAAACATATCTATTGTAGCGTCTCCAGCTATTTCAAAGAAACATACCTAATTCATCATCTTCTAGCTGACAACCATAAAACATAATCCATGTGACTTGTAGGTTAACAAAGAACATTTTCAAAAAGTTTGAAGAAAATCCGTCTTAGTTTTTAAGTTAAATCGTCACGAACATACAACTAAAATTATACAGGAAGAAATTTTAACAATCATCCAAAAAATTCTAGATGTTAGGTATCACCAATAGACCTCATTACGTAAATAATTTTTTTTTATTATCTGCAGTGTTATTTTATAACGTTTGGTTGCCTTCTGTTCATAGTGTAAATAAATAAAGCGTCTCCTTCAACGTAATGTGTGCGTGAGGATATTACTCGGAACCAATAAAAATAACCTTTAAACAGTGCGTGCGAACACGATGTAACTTCCAATATATTAAAATACCTATGTGGTGTACAAAGAATGGTGACTTCACATATTGGTTTTTTTTTTGGATAGGTTTGTGTAGTCATACCTCAATATTTTTCTATTGAACGATACTTAAAAGAAACAAGAGGGCTATCGGTTTTTTACCCAAGATCATTACATAAAAATTTGGATGACTGTTTAAATTTCGCTAAAACTGTGTTAACTAAATTTTCAAATCGTAATTAAATTACTAATTATATTATATTAATATAATTATATTAATATTAATTTATATATTAATATTATTATTATATATTAATTATACAATAATAAATTACAAAACAAAAACACATCCAAGTTATATTATACAGTCCACACTTCAACGGTCATATATTTTGTTGGAAGGTGTTAGTTTTTCTAGAAATACACACTTGAGACGATGTATCTTTAATTTTTTAGTCAATTCAATGGATGACAAATTTGTGTTCTCCTGTATATGTATAATGTATCATGTATTTTCGATTGGACAAATAGGTGTTCCTATCAAGATTTCATAGTGGCTTTCATAAAGGCACCCCACATCGTGCGGCATGCCCGTGACGGCGCGAATTACCCGGCTTTTCCTTTTTCCAACCGCTTCCCGTAGTTTTTCATTCACAACGTTTTCAGATTTTTCCACGATAAACCTTCGTTTTATTACGATCTTAGTTACGCTGAAAAAACTTTATATTGAGTATGAAAATCGCCCATGGGATCTATATTGAAGCGATGACCTCTTTAATAAGAGAATTACGCGTAGCTTTAACCTGACGAGTCCGTTTGTGTGGAGAGATCAATTTTTTTCATTCCATTTTACCTTCTACGAGTATTTCCAGTTCAATTTATATTAAATATTAATTTTAAATCCTATGCGAAATTTAAACTAGGATAGTTAGTTTCGGAATTTAGGATTACTGAACTAGGGATGTATATAAATACAATTTAGGAACATGGATAATTTTTGCATTGTATACAATAATAATAACGCATACATCACAACAACGTCTAGGCTCCAAACTAAGCATTAGCTTGTGTTTTGGGTACCAAGCGAAGATACCACATACATATAACAAACAAGACCCTGTACCAGTATCAATATTCATCATATAAATACTGACCCGACCTGGAATTCGAACCCGGGACCTCAGCTTCGTAGGCAGGGTCGCTACCCACTAGGCTAAGCGGTCGTCAATGCAGTAATCTTTTAATAATCTTTGACCTACAAGAAAAAAAAAACATAGGGAAAAATATAATTACACGTAATTTAATCCGTTTCCATTATATAGGTATTTCTAATCACTTCTATGTTCCTATTTAGCCAGGATTGCGTTTTTTTTTTTCATTTAAGATATATAATATTCATATCTACATTAAAACCTTTCCATCAGTTTTATATGTGTAAAAAAGATTTTTAGTAGAGATTTGGCAGACATAGTTTAATGAAATCTGCCATCACTACACTATCTTATCACGATATAATATAAAATAATATGAAATATATTTGCGAATTTATAATTATTACTCAGCATACACAAAGTTAGTTCCATTCCATCAGCCCTTTTTTATACTCCACTGCAGGAGCCTCCCCTCAAGATGGCATGGAGCTTAAATCCACCACACTGCTCCAATGCGGGTTGGCGGATTATAACGACCGCCATCTTTTGACAGCAACCGGGGCCGACTGCTTAACGTGCTATCCGAGGCACGGAGTCGCTGATAGTTAATGTACTTAAGTCAGAAAAAACTCATTGGTACTCGCCCGGATCCGAACCACGGCCACATGGCCTTATGGATTTTAAGCAGGTTCACTGCGTTCAGGCTATCACGACACAAAGTTATCATTCATGAAATATTTAGTCATCTTCGACATCATCATCAGCCCGTGTCTCTAAACTGCAGGATATAGGTCTCTCCCAAGGTTGGCCAGCACACACGGTCATCACTAAGCAAATAGCTAATTATTGTTTAGGAAATAATTAATTTAGGTAATACTTGGTTTTTTAGTCCGACATTCAAGCACACGGAGCCATGAGAACAACTTGTCATTATAATGTGCTTTCAGTATGTGTATTCAATTTCTTATCTTTACCATCGCCGAGTAATACATATTATAATAATAATAATAATAATAATAATAATAATAATAATAATAATAATAATAATAATAATAATACATGGGACTTCCCACACAGCGCCGCCTAGTCCCAAAGTAAGCAAATATTATGCTTGTGTTATGGGTTACTAGACAACTGATATACATACTTAAATATCCTATATAATATATACATATATTAATATTTTTGCTAAGACGCCACATACATACAACAACCAAGACCCGGTACCAGTATGAATATTTATCATATTAATATTGAACCGCCTTGGATTCGAACCCGGGACCTCCAGCTTCGTAGGCAGGGTAGCTACCCACTAGGCTAAGCGGTCGTCAATCGTCAATCAATATAGTCGTCGCATAGTAGGTATGTAGGTAGTAAGCGATTTGCTATTTGTATCAACACAAAATGTATCAATACAAAGTATTAACGTACAATAATCAAACTTGCACAATAGTATCATTTTAATTCAAAATAATATTTAAAAAAAAAATACACAAACAAACGTCAAACTCGTTTCCAATAGGTCTTTGAAATTCGTATTCAATAAAATGCTTGTAATAAAAGCATGTTGGAAGCTGTTCTGCACCACGATTTTGGCTTCAAAATCCCTGCAAAACTGGCTCACTACAATGCTTACTAAAAAACAAGTCTTGATTGGTTTAAATATTAGGGGACACGAGGCATGCGGAATGCAAACTTTGAGCTTTGCAGGTCATATCAGGTTTTGCAATATGGCCGTTATTGTTATGTAGTTAAATGAAGAAGGGTCAGTTAGCTGCAGAAAAGCGCGTGCACAGCTGCAGGTTGCAACTAAATATAACGGTGTAGTTTTTGTTGTGAATGTGATATTTATTTCATTTGATATTACGTTGAAGTTGTGCTATTTTCTTTACCTGCTATATTTATTTGAAGATGGAAAAATTTTAGTCCGTTTAAAATAACTTTAAAGATATTTTTATCTGTATTTTATAGGTAAGTATATATTTGTAAAAAACAAATAATCTAAACGGATTGTTCATTACTTTGTTTAATAATTTCAAATTAAAATCTATAAGTTAGTTTATTTTCCGAAAAAGCTTCCGAGACAGATAGATTGTCTACAGATTGGAAAATGAAATTACATATAACAAAAAAATGTGTTATAAGTTTTTTTTTGTTTATTTTCAATGTCCTTCAATAGTTGCGAGAAACGCGAAATCTGTAAAAAAAATTATTATAAGGCAGGGAGAAATTTACTTCATATATTGTATACAATTATAACCTAAAAATTTTAAAGTTACATTACATTTACTTATAATAATTTACGCCGTTTCTATCGATAAATCGTTGCTAGCTTGTAGGTACAGTGGTGTGAAAGCTGTGGAAATTTAAGCAAAAAATTGTGGTAAGTCGTTTTGACACTCCTTAAAAATGTATAAAATAGTTTGGCAAACAGGCGGTATTACGAGGAAGCTAAGTCAAAACTATATGGTGAATACACTTTACTACTTTAATGTTCAAGGGGTCTTATTCTATATTACAATTACCTAAGACGAGGTAGAGAAATAAGTTTTGGGTACAGTTGGAAGGGCTAGCGCCATCATCATCATCATCAGCCTGTGTCTCTGCACTGCAGGATACAGGCCTCTCCCAAGGCTCGCCACCACACACGGTCCTCCGCCTTTCGCATCCAACTGCCCCCGGTATGTTGCTTCAGGTCATCTGTCCACCTGGCCGGGGGGCGTCCAACACTTCGCTTCCCAGTACGTGGCCTCCACCCGAGAACTCGTCTACCCCATCGGTTATCGGTTCTACGGCAAATGTGACCGGCCCATTTCCACTTCAGACCAGCCCATTGCCACTTCATGCTAGCGTCATGAGTGTGCCCAATATTGCTAACTCCCTGCTTCCGCTAATAAATTATTGCTTAGGTTAAAAAGTCTGTTGTCAACGACTATCATGAAGAAAGATTTTATTAACTCAGGCAGTATTGTTTCAATCGCTTGCATTAATCTCTTAAGCCGTTCTGATCCCACTATACATACAATAGTACCACGTTGTTTCATGTATTAAGCCGGGTTTTGCCACTGTTTGTGAGACTTATCTTATTTCGACCACTATCTGTCTTTGCACTCCACTTCATAAGTGAGCTACTTCTGGTCATCTTGGTTCGACGGTTTCGAAAATGGTTCCGTTTTGGAAAAAATCGCAAATAGAAATGGATCATGAGCTTTATTCACGTAAAATATGTGGCACACAAATGTAGAGCTTTTTCTTGTACCCAGTCTTTAGCAAATTACAATACCGTTTTGGCATCATACCCAGTTCTTCTTCACTGCATTAGCCTATTTTTACTAGTGAGGGGGGCTCGGAGCTTATTAAATCCACCACACTGCTCCACTGCGGGTTGAGGATTGTAAGGACCACCATCTATTGACAGCGCCCGGGACCGACTGCTTAACGTGCTCTCCGAGGCACGGAGTCAGTAATAGTTAATGTACTTAAGTCAGAAAAACTCATTGGTACACGCCCGGATTCGAACAACGGCCCTATGGCCTTATAAATTTGAGACAGGTTCGTTGCTCTTTGCACTATCACGACTGATTTCTTTGATCATGACACCCAGTTCCTCAACAATGTTGTGACTAGGTATGATTTGTCGGTCTTGTTTTAACTTTTAGGATTCGGTAAATCAAAAGGAAAAAAAGGACTATTATATAGGATTTCTTCGTTGTCTGTCTGTCAGACCATTTTTCTCAGGAACGCGTAGAGGTATCAAGGAGAAATTAATTTCAAATATTTAAGTTTGTAGATCCTTGTACTTTTTACAAAATCAAGCTTATAAGTCAATGTAATAAAAAAATACGGTCATTTATGCGGAATATTTTGACATTCGCAAATAAATTAAAACCTATAGGGTACTTCTCGTTGACCTAGAATCATGAAATTTGCCAATAAATAAGGTCTCACAATACAAGTAATGGGAAAAATTCGAAAATTTGTCAATATCAATTTGTGATTATATCTCAAAAATTCACTGATTTTACAGTTCCCGCAAACATCGGAGGCATTGAAAATGACTTTAAAAGTTTTAGAAAAAAGGGAACGTGAGTTCGAGGTCGCTTTTTGCAGTACGAGTTCGCTTTTGAGCAGATGGCATCACATTGACCATAGAGAAGAATGAACACTGACTTTTGATACAACTCAGCAATTACAACATCCATAAATACATTTTTTTTTAAATTTGTCAATTTTCAGAGTCCACCTACAAGCCGCCATTATTAACTGATTTCCAAAATGTTTTCACCATGCGTTAGACAATTTAGTTCTTCGGTTGCGTTTTAAATATTCATATTTTTGTAAAAAACGACACCCAAATTTTCAGGAAAAAGATCTGATACCTAATTACAATGGTACAAAAAATGTTTTTTTTGCGATTACAAACTTCATTATTTTTTTGTATCACTTATATATCAAAAAAATTTGTAGTGGAACGGAACCCTCGGTGCGCGAGTCCCTCTTGCACTTAGCCAGTTTTTTTTATAAAAATGGCATTAATTTTAGCGATAACAAGGTGACCAGAGTGCTAGCCGCATCTTTCACATAAAAATTTTCACACTTAAGTTTTAATCTTAATATGTACCATAGAGAAAATTGATTTGACCACAGCGTTTGGTTTTAATATTCATAAATGTCACTTTACGGTATCGAAGTGACTTCGAGTGATTTCGCCTGATTTCGCGGGGTTGAAGACCGGCGTGCAGGGACCTTGCGCATTGCAACTCGGAGTGAAACTCGCTATTTTACACCAGCTAGCTAGAATATAGTGGTTAGACGGTAAACGCAGAAGAGGGTTTCTAATCAATTCGTACTTTTTTGATATGTACCAAAACTGTTCATTTTGTCAAAATGACTGAAAGTTTGTTACTTTGACGACGACAAGACGAAATGGAAAACAATACAAAAATGATATAGAAAAGAGTTTGCAAGATCAGTATGTAGTCGATCATGCATACGAAGCTGTAGTCTCCGGGTTCTAATCCCAGGTCGGGACATTATTTATATAATATGATGAATATTGATACTGGTACCGGGTCTTGGTTGTTATATGTATGTGGTGGCTTTGCTTGGTACCCAAAACACAAGCTAATGTTAAGTTTGGGGCTTAGACGTTATTGTGATGTATATATTTTTATTATTATTTATTTTAATACTTACTTTAGTTTTTAATTCAACATCTCTCATTTTATAAATACAACTTTTCAATTTTGTAAGAGCGCTTTCACGAGCTCATTGTTTTGTACACAATATAAGTAAATAAATTATTATTATGAATAGTTTCAATTAATAATAATAATAATAATAATAATAATAATAATACATGGGACTTCCCACACAGCGCCATCTAGTCCCAAAGTAAGCAAGTATTATGCTTGTGTTATGGGTTACTAGACAACTGATATACATACTTAAATATTCTTTATAATATATACATATATAATTTTTTTTTTTTATATATATATAACAACCAAGACCCGGTACCAGTATCAATATTCATCATATTAATACTGACCCGACCTGGGATTCGAACCCGGGACCTCTAGCTTCGTAGGCAGGGTCGCTACCCACTAGGCTAAGCGGTCGTCAATTATAATAAATGTGGTAAATAAAAACAATATTAACACAAATATTAACACATAAATAAGTTAAATAAAAACCGGACCTAAAATTTAATTAAATTTAAAGAAATCTTCAAAGTAAGACCATTTTCTAAGATAATGCTTCTAGTTAAATCCGAAAATATTAACAAAAGCCCTCCCACGCACATAAGGGGCAAAATTCTATTTACTCGTAAACGGAGCAAAATATATGTTTTTTTACATAATACGAATTTTCTCAAAAGCTCACCTGACATTTGAAACGCAATTTTCGAATCAAATTTGTATAGACATTGGGTTTATTTTCGTCTGTCCGTTATAATCAAATTGAAAGGGTTATGGTTAAATTTGTTGTTTGAATTTAGGTTCTATAACAATGAGATAGGGTATGTTTTTATATATGTGTTTGAGAGGGTGTGAACTGCATATATAAAAAAGGGCTGGTGCTAAATTTTAAGTAGAGGGATTTGGAGGAGTCCGACCTACGGTTTCGTCGCTCGGCCTCAATTACATTTCTACGTAGATTTTGCATCTACATTCGTAAATAGGTAAAAATACTTTGTGTAGGTATAATTATTGCGTGTATATCTTATGTTTTTGAATGAGATTCATAACGTAGCAGAGAATTTTAGATTAATTCAAAATAACACTATAATCCAAGTTCTATCAAATAAAAAATTTTTAAAAAATGTATGAACCGTCATGGGACGCCTGGCGAATGAAAAAAATCTTTTAATGTTTCTATATTGAAATATGTTTACATAAAAAAAAAAATATTTTGTTATTTATATAGAGTAAAATTTTACAATAATGTGTTAATTTTTCATTTTTATTTATTAAAAAAGAATATTACAGAAAGTCTTATAATTATAAAGAATATATATAATAATAAAAAAAATAGTTTATTTACTAAACGATATCAGATACGTTTGGGAGAGTAAGATGTGGTTACAAAGCATTAGAGTAGGTTAAAGTTGGTATGTAGGCGGATACGCTGTCCCTTTCAAGTAGGTATCTTATAAACCTAAACTTTGAAATGCGACATAAAATCATACTAAAAACATAAAGTGAAGAGATTAACGACTACACCTATTAGTGCACTTACGCTATCGTACTTTACGCCATCGAGCGGGATCGAAGAAGGACCTCTAAATAGGTACACTCCATGCGACCAAAGAATTCATCATAACTCTTTTTATGATTTGTGTGTCTTCGTGTAGATCTAAAACGTAAGTTGAGTAGAACAACGCAAAAAATTATGGTAGCGTGGCGATAATACCTATTCCGATTTTTTTTATGAATCTACTTTCTTATTTACTGCGGAAAGGAAACGAAAAAACGGAGCATTGGTTTTTTTTCTAGTATCCACTTCATAAGTTTCTAATGACAGAATTTTGGTTATTTTATGAACAGGCGTTTTCAAACTTAAATTATTTTTATAAAATCCTAAACCGCATTCATAGATTCAAACGAAATGAAACATTCAAATCAAATTCTACGTAATACACTGTTCAATCATTTAAAAATACTGTTCAATCATTTAAAAATACTGTTCAATCATTTAAAAATTAAACTTAAGTATATAACGTTTTTATATTGTAGTGTTTTATTTTATTCACAAATATTTTTTATCCTACAAAAAAAATAACACATGCGAGATCGCCTAATCAAAATACATACACGTCGGTTTTCCTAAGAGCCTAATTTATAACAAAAGCCGAACGGAGAGCCGTAATTTTCGGTCCCCATAAAGGGGCCGGTAGTACGTTCGTGTTATGTAAATGATGGAACCCTATTTCCTCGTTTTTTGTATTTGATTATCCTTTCAAGACAATATTTCGCGGGGGCGGAAATTACGGAGGCAATTTATGCGACACGTCCACCGGACGGTTTTATTTAAATAAGTTCTTTTTTCGTATGACGGGGGCGTCTGTAATACAGAGGCTTTTCGTAATTGGACGACGGTTTTACATATATTTCACATGTACAAGTATAATTTATTAGTTTTATTAAATATACGTTTCTTCCCATTTCGCAAGTAATAATTTTAAATTGAAATATTTAAATTAAATAATATTAAACATAAATTAAAGTTGTACTTTCTAAGTAGTTTTTTTAATATATATCATAGAAGTGCAATTGCCCAGCTTCATATTTGCAAGGAACATTTAATTACATAATAAATAAGTACCTACAATTCAAATAATATTAAGACGCCTATATCTACCTGTAATTAAATTCTTGTGAAATTTAGTGAATGTTATCTCGATGACGACTACAGCATTATTACAAACCTTTGTGGTTTTTCAATGCTGTTTTTTTTAAATTTAATTGTAAATGAAAGTGAACTTTAATTTGTTAAATAAGTTTTAATAAATAATTTGAATTTCAAAGCATATGAGCATTTCTCCTACAACATCTATAAGACTAGCGGTCGTGAATCGTAAACATGTTGTTTATCTATACTAATATTATAAAGCTGAAGAGTTTGTTTGTTTGTTTGTTTGTTTGTTTGTTTGTTTGTTTGTTTGAACGCGCAAATCTCAGCAACTACTGGTTCGAATTGAAAAATTCTTTTTGTGGTGGATAGTCTATTTATTGAGGCAGGCTATAGGCTATATGTATAAAATAATACTATATGTCTGTCTGTCTATTCGAACAAATCTCCAAAACGGATAAACTGATTTTGATGAAACTTCACAGATACGGAAAGGAAGTGGTCAAAAGTGACAAACACTACTTTTTGTATGTCTGTATGTACGTCCATCTGTCTATTCGAGCTAATCTCCAAAACGGCTACACCGATTTTAATGAAATTTCACGGGAATGAAAAAGAGATGATCAAAAGTGACATACGTTACTTTTTGTCCGTCTGTCTGTCTGTACGGCTATGTGTCTATTCGAGCTAATGTCCAAAACGGCTGAATATATTTTAATGAAACTTTGCAGACGTGAAAGAAAGTTGTCAATAGTGACATCAGCTACTTTTTGTGGCTGTCTGTCGTTTGTCCTCACTGATCTATCAGCGGAGATAAAGCCGAAACTACTAAATCTAGGAAGCCAAAATTTGGAACAGTGGTTTATTTTATAACGTGAGTATTAATTCTTTAAGAAAGGATTATTTGGAAATTTCAAATTTAAGGAGGGAGGGATGGAGGGGCTTTGTATGAGAGTCTTTGTTCTTTCAAGTTAGAAACATAAAAATTTTAACATACATAAATAATGACGTGTTTCAGGGTTTTTGGATTTCCACATTTTAAGGGTGGGAAACGGGAGGTGAAAAGTATGGGAGTATCGGTTTTCGTGAAGGAGTGGGGAAAATGAAGATTGAAAATTTGAATGGGTGTATCGTTTCAGCAAAAAGTACGTATAAACCATTTCTACATAAAACAGGTAGTCTACGCAAGCGAAGCTGCGGGCGGTCGCTAGTTTCTAATAAAACCAAACATCAAAACTAGTTCTATAGAATTCGTTCAAAAGCAAAGAGTCTTCAAATGAAAATAGGGTCTTACAAAAATCTCATCTGGCATACAATGTTAGTAAGCACTTGTCGAATCTCAAATTGCAACTAATGATTTTATGCAGTTTTTTGAAATGTAGATATCATTGTACCTACATACCTAAATACATAAATATTTAAAATAAATAAAATAAAATAATAAATTTTCCACATTTCTCTCTATAGTACCGTAAGAGATTATAGCAGTAGTTGTTATTATATTTTTTATAACATAAATTCATTAGTGTTTATTTCATAAAATAGGTAATTGTATGAATAAATTGAATGAAATAAATGAAATAAACTCCCATAAAGGAGTCCTTTCATTTCGGGCTAGATCTATAAACAGCTTAACGAAAAAAAGCGAAAATAGAAGGATCCTAGGAAAAATGTCACCATCAGTCAAAATTGACAAACGCCAAATAGCGTCAAAGCAGAAGATCTACTGCAAAATGTTTCCTTGATTGCGTATTTTCGACGTGCTGTACGTACAGACGCCTGTGCTCAAACTGAACACTTTTTATTTTGATCACTTGCAAATAGCAGCTAAAATCGTGAACAAGGTGTAAATTCAAAATTCAAATCAACGTAACGAGCGTACTACGGAGCGGACGTGTTATTGTTTTACTTGCGTCTTACCTACGAAAAATATAATTATTTTATTATTGGTGTAAAATTCCGTCACGTTTAATTAAATACTTGTGGTTATTGGTGATTAATTCTAAATTATGAGTACTAAGAGAAGCCCAGCGACCGCAGGAAGTGGTTCGTATCCAGATTTAACTAAATTAGAAAAAGTAGATACACGAATTAGGAAACGTAAGCAGCCAGAATCCGACTTATCGGCAACTTTGTCAACTTTTCGATCTGAATTAATGTCTAGTTTTCACGAATTTTTCAAAAATCAGAATGAGATCCTCACTAAACTATGCGAAGACGTAAACTTAATAAAAAATCAGTTAACCGATATTAAACAAACTAATGAGAACTTAGTTCAGGAACAAAATAAATTGAAGGTAGAAGTGTCAGAATTTAAGACAGTAACAGATAATAAAATTAAATCGCTGGAGAATGACCTAGAAAACTGTAAAATATCAACTCTAGAACTTTCCCACCAGCTGCGCACAAGGGAACAGCAGGGTCGTATTAACAATCTAGAAATCTCAGGAGTGCCCATGGTAAAAGGTGAAAATCTACACAGTCGACTCAATAACATTGCTCTCAAGGTCGGTATAACTATTAAACCGACGGATATCTATATCTATACTAATATTATAAAGCTGAAGAGTTTGTTTGTTTGTTTGTTTGTTTGAACGCGCAAATCTCAGGAACTACTGGTTCGAATTGAAAAATTATTTTTTTGTTGGATAGTCCATTTATCGAGGAAGGCTATAGGCTATACTACATCACGTTACGACCAATAGGAGTGGAGCATCAATGAAAAATATTGCAAAAACGGGAAAAATTATTCCTTCTGAGAGCTTCCGTCGCGCGCGCTGCGTAAACGGTTGATGTTAAGCAAAAATCATGTATTACGGAATTGTACCCCTTTAAAAGTTCTAACCAAAAGTCCGCGACAGCATATGTGTATCTTTTAAGGTTAACTTACTATAACCTTTTTTATGACAATCAAATTTGTTCAACATAATGTACTATTTGCGAAGATGTTTTTTAAACGTGATATTAATCCTTATCAAATTAAATACGTTAGTTGTCTTAAGCATTTCATGCATATTATAATTGCCCTTTACATCATACAATTTAAATTAATATCTTAACAGTTTTTATTGAAATTTAAAAACTATAGCGGGAGAAAATAAATTCGCTGTCTGCCTCTGTTCGTTAACTTTTTATTTCCAAACCAATAGACTTTGATATGGTTTTTAGTAATATCTTATTTTTTTATTATCTTATATTCTATTAATCTATATAATAGAAATACTTATTATAAAGCTGAAGAGTTTGTTTGTTTGTTTGATAGATTGATTGTTTGTTTGTTTGATTGATTGATTGATTGTTTGTTTGTTTGTTTGTTTGTTTGTTGGTTGGTTGATTGGTTGGTTGGTTGGTTGGTTGGTTGGTTTGTTCGTTCGTTCGTTCGTTTGTTTGTTTAAACGCGCAAATCTCAGGAACTACTGGTTCAAATTGAAAAATTATTTTTGTGTTGTATAGTCCATTTATCGAGGAAGGCTATAAGCTATACTACATCACGCTACGACCAATAGAGGAGTGGAGCATCAATGAAAAATGTTGCAAAAACGGGAAAAATTATTCCTTTTGAGAGCTTCCGTCGCGCGCACTGATTGATTTGATGATTGATTGATTGATTGATTGATTGTTTGTTTGTTTGTTTATCTGTTTGTTTGTTTGTTTGTTTGTTTGTTTGTTTGTTTGTTGGTTGGTTGGTTGGTTGGTTCGTTCGTTTGTTTGTTAGAATTTGTTAATCTCTGAAACTACCAGTCGGATTTGAAAAATTCTTTTTGCCTTTGATAGCCTGATTCTAGCGGAGAGTTATAGGCTACATACATGAAAACGAACTGTCTGTCTATTCGAGCAAATCGGATTCGGCCAAAACGGCTTAACCGATTTTGATGAAACTTTACACATATAACAGGATGTAATCTTTTGACTACACCATTTCCATATGTCACATACAGAACTTTTTGTATGTCTGTCTGTACGTCCATATGTCTAAACCTATTTAAATGAAACATCAATGAATATGAAAAGAAGGTCGTTAAAAGTAACAAATGTTGCTTTTTGTCCGTCTGTCTGTCTGTACGTGTATCTGTCTATTTGAGCTAATCTCCAAAACGGCTAAACAGATTTTAAGGAAACTTTGCAGACGGGAAAGAAGGTTGTCAAGATATTTGACATTAGCTACTTTTTGTCCGTCTGTTTGTCTGTACGTGTCTATTCAATTCAATTTTATCTATTCGAGCTAATTTCCAATACGGCTGAACAGATTTTAATGAAACTTTGCAGACGTGAAAGAAGGTTGTCAAGAGTATCATAAGCTACTTTTTGTGTTTGTCTGTCTGTCTATCTGTCTGTCGTTTGTCCTCACTGATTTAGCAACGTACAGCCGAAAGTACTAAGTCTAAAAAGCTTAAATTTGGAACATAAGTTTATTTTATAACGTGAGCATAATAAAGTTAAGAAAGGCTTTTTTAGAAATTTCAAACTTAAGGATGGGAATGGAGGGACTTAAATAATGACGTGTTTCAGGGTTTTTAGATTTTCACATTTAAAGAGTGGGAAACGGGAGATGAAAAATTGTATCGGTTTTTTAAAGGGTGGAAGGGGAATGAAGATTGAAAGTATGAATGGGTGTGACCAAAATTGGTTCCAGCAAAAAGTACGTATAAACCATCTCGAACGTTAATAGTACCTATAACAGGAATTTGTAGTCTACGCAAGCGAAGCTGCGGGCGGTCGCTAGTTGACTATATTCACCGTGTAAGAAGATTTCCATCTAAATCTAATAAATCGATGACTGATGAAAACTCCTCCATTGAGATTCCCTTGATCCCGAACATCATAGTAAAATTTACTCAGCGTAAACTGAAAAGCGATATGTTGGCGGCTATTCGTGCGCGACGAGGTTTATCCACAGCTGATCTAGGTATCGATGGACCCGCTAAGCCCGTGTATGTTAACGATCATCTTGCCCCGCATAACAAAGTGCTGTATCGACGTGTTCGTCAGCTGGGTAAAGAAAAAGGTTACAAATGTATCTGGCTGAATGACTGCAAAATCTTCGTACGAAAAAGTGACACAGCTAAGGCGGTCTTAATTGCAAATGAACAAGACCTTGATAAGATAAAATGACTCGAAATTTTATCATTTCCTTTCTTTTGGTTAGCGTTTTTTATTATCCTATTATTTAAAATTCAAGTTAGCAACATTAAAAGTCAAAGTTATAGTTATTGTCTTCAATATTTTTTATATTTTATTATATTAAATAACCACTTACCCTACATTTTTTGTAAAAATAATAATTTGTTTACGTACACACGAACTACTTTTTATTACGAAAATAATACTTATAAATATTATAAGATTGTCATTTCTGTTTATATATATATTAGTAACTACAATGTATCAAAATTGGGATGTATTTTTTGCGAAACGAGTGCGGAGCAAAATGGACTTTTCCGGTTTACATCTATAAGTATTTCTTATTTTGATAAAAACTTTAAATAATGGTCTCTAAAAATAACTTATCTATTTATTATCAAAACGTGAGGGGATTGCGTACGAAATCACATGAATTTTTGTCGAGTGTCCTTAACTGTAATCACGATGTCCTATGCATCACTGAGACTTGGCTCAATGACAGTTTTTATAGTGCAGAATTTATCGATAATAGTTTCGAAGTATTTCGATGTGATCGTGACCCCGCTGCAAGTGGGCATTCGCGCGGTGGCGGCGTGCTTGTGGCGGTGCGACGCGGGCTGTGTGCGGCGGCCCGGCCCGAGTGGTGTGCGCCGCCGCCGGCTGAGGAACTATGGGTGACCGTACCATTGTGCGCTCGCACTCCGTCCTCTGTCCCGCTTGTCGCCGCCGCTCCCGCTACATTGCGTTATCTTCATATTGTTTGTGCATATATACCTCATGGCAATAGACACGAATCACAACTTACTGCGTTTTATAACAAAATAACCGAATTCATTACCTCCCATATTAATGATGTCTTTCTGATTTTAGGCGAATTCAACGTCACCCATGCGGTTTGGTATTATGACGAAGAAATTGACAGTATGAATATCCACACCAATAATGATCGGTTATCATCCCTAACAGCTGATTTTATGAGTTTATCTTCACTTTTTCAGTATAACTCATATTTTAATATAAACAATAGACTTCTGGACCTGGTCTTTTGTAACAAAATTTGTGAAATTTCTGTTTGTGATATTCCTCTATCCCCAGAGGACTCACATCATAAAGCGCTTAATATAGACATACAACAATTGCAATTTCCTACTGCCTTAAAAAGTAATATTACCACGAGAAAAACGTTTTTTAAAGCTGATTATGAATCTATAAAGTTGGGACTTTCTTCTATTGACTGGAATAATGAATTTTCTTCAAAGGCAAACATAGATTCTATTGTTAATAATTTTTATACTAACTTAAATGATCTAATAGACAGATATGTCCCCAAACGAATTGCCCATGAAAATTTAAAGTACCCACCGTGGTATACTAAACCTATCATTAAACTTTCTAAAGAAAAACGTAAATATCACAAGAAATGGAAAACATATGGTAATCTTAGTGACTATCGTACGTTTGCCTCTCTCAGAAAGAGATTTCATAAAATGGAGCAGGATTGTTACAGATATTACATAAGATTTACAGAAGAAAGAATAAAAAGAAACCCTAAACATTTTTGGAGTTTCATCAAATCTCAAAAAACTACTTGTGATATTCCAGATATGATGTTCTACCAAGGTAATGAGCTAACAGATGGTAGTGATATTTGTAATGCATTCAATTCTTATTTCCATTCTGTTTTCATTACTCCTCCTAGTAATAAATGTTTTCATGCTCCAACTGCTTCCAATATTTCTATTGATTCTACTGTGGATATTCATTCTCTCAATCTAAATGATGGAATTATTCTTCGTGAATTAAAACAAGTCAACATACACAAGGGTGCTGGGTTTGACGGTGTACATCCGCTCCTTATATCTAAATGTGCAAATGAACTCTTAAAGCCTATCTCTTATATTTTCCGCACATCCCTCAAAACTGGAACATTTCCAAGTATGTGGAAAATTGCTTTAATAACGCCTATACCAAAAAACGTCAAGAAAGATGTAATAACAGAATATAGACCTATATCGAAATTATGTGTTTTTGGTAAAATTCTTGAAAAAATTGTTGCATCTCAATTATCTAATTCTTTGCGGAACTATATTTCAGAACACCAGCATGGGTTTATTAGTTTGCGCAGTGTTGAAACTAATATGGTATCATTTACTGATTTTTTGTTATGTGCCATGGATAAAAACCAACAGGTGGATGTCGTTTACACTGATTTCTCCAAGGCATTCGATAAAATTAATCACGATTTGCTTATAGATAAACTTATGAGAATAGGTGTACACGGCAACCTACTTACATGGGTCGACTCTTATATACGTAATCGAAGTCAGGCCGTTTGTTTGAAGGGTTACTAATCAAGATTTCTCAATATACCCTCTGGAGTTCCGCAAAGATACCATTTAGGTCCTCTACTTTTTGTTGTATATATTAATGATATTGGTAATGTTTTTAAGAACACTTACCATTTGCTTTATGCTGACGACACTAAATTATATAAGATAATTAATTCAAACGAAGATTGCGAGTTGATGCAGTCAGACTTAACAGCTTTAACTGATTATTGTATCTCTAATCAGCTCTTTCTCAATGCCAATAAATGTCATGTAATAACATACACCCGTAAAATTAAACCTATTAAACATGAATATAAACTTGACGATGTGGTTCTTGAACGGGTTACTAGTGTCAGAGATCTCGGTATTATTATGGATGATGGGGTCTCCTTTAATCTGCATATTGATTTTATAGTTCAAAGAGCGCTTAAAAATCTTGGTTTTATAAATAGAATCAGTAAACCCTTCAGAAACGCACTAACTTTAAAAATCCTTTACTTTGCCTTTGTGAGATCAATATTAGACTTTTGCAGTGTTGTGTGGAGCCCCTATTATCATTGTCATATTAACAGAATTGAGAGAATTCAAAAGAAATTTGTAAATTATCTAAATAATCGCAGTTTTCGCACTGACGCCACTTATGAACAATCCCTCAATTTTTATAAAATTCTGTCTTTGAAAGATCGTCGCAAACAAAATGATATGTCTTTTACTGTTTAAATTACTTACTAATAAAATCAATTCCGCACAATTACTAACAAAAATATCCTTTGTGGTTCCCTTACGTGCGAATGCACGTGTGCGCTCCTCACGTAGTAAAGATTTATTCGCACCGCCTCGTTTACGGAAGAATTACACCCGAAATAACTTTTTATATCGTTCACTAAAAATGTATAATGATGATTTTTCTCATATCGATCCCTTTTTTGCTACTTTGGACACTTTCAAAAAATGTGTGTTTGCTAAATTAAGCAATTTATGAATTGTAAAATCGTAACGTAGGTAGCGTAACGATACGACATAAAATCGTGAATTGTAAAAATTGTAATTGTTTTCGGCACTATAGGTCTGTATTTAAGGAACTTTTGTGTTATGTATTATAATTGTAAATGACTGTTTGTGCCAGAATAAATAAAAATAAAAAATAAATAAAATAAATAAATTACGCGTGCGCTGGCCCCTACAGTAAGGCGAGGGGTTTCTGTCTGTCTGTTGCAACTAACATGCAGGTCGAGAATGGTGGACTTGTGATGCAAATCTCTGTTCACACGTCGACCATTCTGGATGGTGTTCAAATAAGAGAGCAGGCGTCTGTACAATGTCCGAGCCCAGGTGCCCATACACTGTGAAACATCTACTTTGTCAACAAGTTTTGGCCGGATAATCCCCCAAATATCAACCCTATTATCCCAAATTTAGCATCTGAGAATATACTGACTAGGACATCAGGTATTCCACCATTTTAATCTAGAATATAGTATACATCTAAACATTATACACATTTATTTGCCAGAAACATGGTTTTTATTAGAGAGTACTGAAAAATGTGTAAAGGAATATACATACATAAAGCATATATATTTAAATAAATACGAACGTAATCCTTCAACGTGTATATGCACATATAAATAAGTAGGTACATGAAGGAGGCATTAGAAGCCTTTAAGGGGGGCTGACACGAAGGGACGGTATAATAAATGACGTGGTCGCGCGGCCCTCGGGGGCGAAGTTGCCAACTTTTTGTGACAAATTACCTACACGCTCGGCTCCCTGGAATTAGGACGTGACGGTATATTTATTTATTTATCGCATCTTTTTTTAATTCGAACAATTGGTATGTAATTTATTATTTACATAAGTTTTTACATTGTCAAAATTTGGAATAACGGAATAAATTTTAATATAAAATATAGAGTAATAACCTATACTATTTTCTACATATTTTTAATTACTTCCGTTTTACTTTACTTTAGTTTTAATAACTTAATTTAATTAATGAAGTAGAATTAATAATAACTTTAGTTAATTCTGTTATTTACAATTAAAAATCAATACATACCTATCTACCACTGATTTACCTACTTCCAACTATATTTCTATTAAAGTTCCATTTGAGAAGTAATAAAATATTGGATTAATAAAAGGTAATATTTAGAAATTACAAAAAAAAATATATGTATATTTACAAAGGCAGCTTCTCCCTACAAATCATCTAAACCTCAGAGCAAAAAGCTCCGCACATTTACATAATGACTTTATATTATGCTCATGACTCGCGGGCGGAATTTTAATGCCGGACGCCATTTTGGTTTTTTAATGTGTGTACACACGGCACATTGTAGTAGTGTTTAACTACCATTTTGTTTTTGACATTCAAAACTTGTTGATTTTAACTTTAGACCCTTATTTGTTTTCAACAATGAGCTTGTATTGGTGTTGCCATAACTTGGATCAAAAAACCAACTATACTGCCATAAAACTGATTTTTTAGCTAAAGAACAATATGATTTAACGAACACTTCATATGCTGTGGCATTCGGTGCTGAAAGTGTTAAATTATAGTTTGACCAAAACCGCTGTGTATGTGCGCGGCGCGGAGGGAGGCAGATCTGCTCTGTCAGTCCGTCGTCAACCCTTAGGAGCTGCCTTCCCTCCTCGCCGCGCACTTACCTAAGACGCGGTACAGGGGTTTAGGTCAAACTACAAGATACAATAGTATGATATAATTATTTATACAAATACAATAAAAAATAAATAACAAAATTTTGCGACCTCATTTGGAGAAACTGTTATAAATACTTCTTAGAGTAACTTGCATACATTAAAACTGTGATAATTCTATGGTAGATATTCATAAAAATATTTTTTTGTAGAACTTCAATAGACACATATAAAGTAAATAAGCTTTGAAGAAAAAACGCACTTTCCATACATATGTAAATCAGACGAGGGTCTCTGAAATTTTACGCTCAAAGCCTGTGAAGGTTTGATTAAAATAAATACCTAAGTGTTGCGCAAACAAACGAGGCCCACAGTAGACTCATCAATTTCATCCTTATAATTTGACACGCGTGGAGAAAATAAAGTATTTCCCGTGTTTATACGTAAAAATTATCCTTAATTTTTAGAAAAATCAGGAAAAATCATAGGATGGATCGGAAAAACAGGCAGACGTTCTTATATTGCAAACTATCTTTTATCCACCTTCGCTTTTACCAAAACAAGGCAAATTAATTTTAATATCACTAACATGATGATCATAATATTAATAAATTCTCGAAACCGTATATTTACAAAAAAAAAAAACACTTCGCCTATAGAAATATTCAATTGGTATTTCTTATACAAAAACTCAACTTCCTAAATTCTTTATTATTTAATGTCTGGATGGACCCTTGGATGTCAACAAAAATGGTAAGCAAACTTTTAAATACTTGTTTGGGTTACTCAACAGACCACATACCCTCGCTACGCCATATAAACTACGTACAAACCGTCTCTGTCGGCGAGAATTATTAATCGAAAAGTTAGGTGATATTTTTATATACGGCCTTTGACGCCAACTCTTTATCCAGATATATAAGGACTTTTGTACTCATATCATATGTACCTACACATGGAAATCCGTTTTGACACATGCTCTATGGATCTTGCTTTTGTATGAAAGCTTGTAGGTATTTTTAATTATATTTTAAAAAATTTAATACATAATGTCTTGTTTTTGTAATGTGTCTTAAAATAGGTCACATATTTTGAAGTGTAAATCCTGACAGTTTCCTTAAGGATCTCTATAAATGTGGATTTAAAAAAAAAACAGTAGACAGGTAATTTGCTGGTTTAACCCACTCCACGCAAGTTTAAATACTTTCTGATTACGGACTTATAATTTTTATTATAACATAAAATTTAGCAGCAATATCGGGTAATGTCTGTATGGAAAATAATGTCTTCAGTTTTTTAGGAATAAAACTAGTTTTGTATGAAAATTTACTACGCATGAAGATTCGTATTTAGTAGTAAAATAAACACTAAAGTAAAATAAATAAATATATAAACTAAATAAATCTAAAAATTGTGTATATCAGTTCTTTTTAATTTAAGAATAGTTATATTCCTTTATATATAAAATTCGTGCTCGACGCGCAGATACGCAACACCCCCCGAGGATTCGTCCGTAAATGGAAAATTCATAAAAACTCTCGTTTACGACCCGGTAACGGGGCACATAAAAATTTAGAGGCGACGCGAAGCGTATACGCACTCTGAAGCACTCTTGGGATAGGTACGAAGTTTGTAATTGAATTTTTGCCTCCGGCCGCAAAGGGAGGCCCTGCTTAATTTGCCTAGCGACAAAAGGGTCGAAGCCGCGATATATTGTTGTAATCAAAAAGAAATATTCCATTTTATTTTTCCTAAGCCAGCCGCTTGTATACCTACGCCTTTTTTTTTACAGCGAAACGTGCTACAATTAAATTCATACTCGGGATTATGTAAAAGGTTTACGGCTTCGAAACGGTTATTGAAAAATAAGGGTACGCTTTAATGCTTACGACCGACCGTCCTTTTATCTTTTGTTGGAATAGGATTTTTTTTTTCGATTTCCCGATTCGTAATTAAATTTTTAAATTTTTTCTTTTTGTAGGTATCGATTTTTTTAATCTCAAACCTACGTTTTACATGAAACTTTGAAATACGATTACATTCGTAAATTTAATATTTTTATTTTCTTCAAGAAATGTTGATGAGGCTGAACACGTAACACCGCTTTTATATTAAAACTTGATTCTTATATTATTTCAGGTCCCACCATTGTAGAGAAACACATTTGGCCCATTACCATAAAAAATGAAGTGCAATGCAAGAACTGTAATGCAAAAACTTATGTTGATGGAGCCGCAGTCGTGCTTTGGTTTTCATAAAGTATTGAAGGAGTAATATAGCGTAATGACAAAAAAGACCTTTGAGGAATAATATCTAGAGATCGTTCTAACTGGGTACCTGTCCAAGAATATTGAGGATAAAATTCTCATCAATATAGAAGCCAGCTAATAGGTTTGGAATTGATGGAAGGCCCTCAAACGCTATTTGCCAAGCGCGCCTGCCCAAATACAATTAATAAAGTCCATTAGTGGTATTTGTTCAGTTCAATAACTCGAAGTGTGTCGGAAATTTGAGAAAGTTGCTTGTTTTCTTTGTACAAGCGCGTTATGAAATCCAATACTCTATACTAATGTAGTTATGTATCTATATTGAACTATTTTTCCATACATTCGCTATTAATACGGTCTTTATGACATCGAAACTTCTACCGTATGATGTTGTATTTTACAGTACTAAGCTTTTTTACTTTATACACCAATCACAAACGAGCATTCTGTTTGTAACGCATGCGTAAACCGCGAATAGCAAGCCGCTCGCGCCCTTAGCTTCCGCCGTTATTACATTTAAAGTATCTACTTAATTTTAATCGCAAATGTATTGAAAAACGTCGTATGATGCTCGTACTCAGTAAGCTGACTATTATAGTCATCGATTTATTATAAGCACTCGGTTTCGCCTCATGCCTATAAACAGCTCGACTATAATATGCAGCTTACCGTATTTGCATCATAATGTAGTATTCGCTGACAAAATTATTTGCGAATTTAATTTTCATACAGTAGATTATAATTAGAAAATAACAGTAGATGCACTGGTGTTTCTACCTCTTACATTGGGACGTGTGCGTGATGTTCTTTCTTGGTTACCACTATTTTGCCTATACTATTTCTTGACGCCCTTCATCCATTACACGCACAAACTTTACATACTGAGCGATAGGGTGCTCGTTAGTTCTTGTTCTTAATTTATTAGCAACCACGACAATTAGAATCCAAAGCCTTTTTGCATAATGTCCACGAATTAATTTCAAATTCGGCTTACCTACCCTAACTGCGGAGCCGAGGGTCGCGGGTTCGATCCCCGCCCGGGACAAATGTTTGTGTGCATGAACATGTCTATTTGTTCTGTGTCTGGGTGGAAAAGTATCTATTTAAGTATACATTATAAAAAAAAAGAATATGTAAGTATATATATCAGTTGTCTAGTACCCCATAATACAAACATAATACTTGCTTACTTTGGGACTAGACGGCGCTGTGTGGGATGTCCCAGATATTATTATTATTATATACGTCCATATATATATATATATAATCATAAAAATAGGAATTGACTAGAAGCCCTCTTCTGCGTTTACCGTCTAACCACTAATATTCTAGCTAGCTGGTGCAAAATAGCTAGTTCCAAATCCGAATCCGAGTCCCTACACGCCGGTCTTCACCCCTGCCAAATTGCGGTTGACATTTTCGATATTGTGAAGTGACATTTATGATTCCATTAACACCAAACGCTGCTGTCAATTTTTTAAATCTATGTGTATAATTTATATCTTATTATGTAGTTTATTATGTATAAAGATATATACATGTATATGTATATATCTTTAAACGTAAGAATTCGGTAAGTGGGTACAGTTGATTTTATGAAATGTCATAAAGTGTCATGAAATGCCATGAAAGGTCAAGAAAATTCATGAAAGATCATGAAAGGTTGTTGAAGGTCATGAAAACTGAAATGTCTTGAAAGTTCACGAATAGTCACGAAAGGCTACGAATTCACTAATTTTCTTGGACAGAATAATGGCGGGAAACAGTTCCTTATTTGTTTTTTTTTTAATGTTACATTTATAATGCTTTTCGAACCAGCCAGTTACAGTTTTACGCACAGATCTTTACTACTGTCAAGTTATTTACAGAAAGCGTCGCAATAGCATGAAATGAAGAAGAAGGAGAGGTCGGATAGCTCGCATTACTCCTTCGCGCGCGCGGCCTACCTATCGACAAGGCGACCGCTCGCTCATACACCACGCTAGTAGTGTATACTACCACCTATCACTACCCGTGCGAAGCCGGGGCGGGTAGCTAGTATATTATAAGAACGTCGGACTTCTATGTTAAGTTTAGCCACACTACCCCTCGCTGCTCACGCGGCGATACTTATGCTTTGAGTCATTCACAGGCAACTCAGAGCGGCAAAAATTCGTGCGTAGTAGGTACTGTATCTACATACAGTACAACAAAGAGATTGGATTACAATTTTACAGAAAATACGAGAAAACTTTCTTCCCAACCCAGTTTGTACTTTGTGGTTCGATGGTAAATAATTTCTCTTTTAGACATCAATGTTTGGGAGACATGTGTTCGTGGCATTAGGCCTTATGCTACGTTTTTACGCTGATTTACGGTGTCAAAACTGTGTTAACCTCTATGCTCGGTTCTATATAAAATTAAAAACGAATCGAAACTTTTTTTTTTAATCTCTCGATCGCTAATTAATTAATATTTTTCTAGATTAAATTTTCTTTTTAGATGGAGTTTAATAAATAAATTTCATAAGTAATTTGCGATCGCATTCTTTCTCTGACGTGAAAAATATTAAAAAAACGTCAGTCATTTCATTCTTAAACCCTTAGAGGCCGACAAACGGACCCTGCTCAAAATCTGTCGCGATTCTTCGATTTCCCGCCATTCCATTTCCCCCGTCCGTCCGTATGACAGATGATTATCTACAGCAGACGTCAAAGTGAATAATTGGGGAGCGGGCGGCGCCAAAAGAGGCTTTATGCCCCGTGCATCGATTACATTACGCACATATGAATATAAAAATATACTAATAAGTAATATATTTTTCATCTTGACTGACCGGTTGGCCGAGTGGTTAGAGACACTAACTGCAGAGCCGAGGATCGCGGGTTCGATCCCCGCCCGGGACAAATATTTGTGTGCATGAACATGTCTATTTGTTCCGTGTCTGGGTGTAAAAGTATCTATATATGTATACATTTAAAAAAAAGAATATTTAAGTATATATATATACTAGCGACCGCCCGCAGCTTCGCTTGCGTAGACTACAAATTCCTGTTATAGGTACTATTAATGTTCGAGATGGTTTATACGTACTTTTTGCTGGAACCAATTTTGGTTACACCCATTCAAACTTTCAATCTTCATTCCCCTTCCACTCTTTAAAAAAACCGATACAATTTTTCATCTCTCGTTTCCCACCCTTAAAATGTGGAAATCTAAAAACCTGAAACACGTCATTATTTAAGTCCCTCCATTCCCATCCTTAAGTTTGAAATTTCTAAAAAAGCCTTTCTTAACTTAATGCTCACGTTATAAAATAAACCTATGTTCCAAATTTAAGCTTCCTAGACTTAGTAGTTTTGGCTGTAGTAGTTGATAGATCAGTGTGGACAAACGACAGACAGATAGACAGACAAATAAACACAAAAAGTAGCTTATGACACTCTTGACAACCTTCTTTCACGTCTGCAAAGTTTCATTAAAATCTGTTCAGCCGTATTGGAAATTAGCTCGAATAGATAAAATTGAATTGAATAGACACATAGACGTACAGATAAACAGACGGACAAAAAGTAGCTAATGTCAAATCTCTTGACAACCTTCTTTCCCGTCTTCAAAGTTTCCTTAAAATCTGTTTAGCCGTTTTGGAGATTAGCTCAAATAGACAGATACACGTACATAGACGGACAATAGTAACATTTGTTAGTTTTGACGACCTTCTTTTCATACTTGTGATGTTTCATTAAAATCGGTTTAGACAGATGGACGTACAGACATACATACAAAAAGTTCTGTATGTCACTTTTGACTACATCCTTTCCATATGTGTAAAGTTTCATCAAAATCGGTTAAGCTGTTTTGGCCGAAACCTATTTGCTCGAATAGACAGACAGTTCGTTTTCATATATATAGCCTATAACCCTCCGCTAGATTCAGGCTATCAAAAGCAAAAAAAAAATTTTCGAATCCGACTGGTAGTTTCAAAGATTAGCGCATTGAAACAAACAAACAAACTCTTCAGCTTTATAATAAGTATTTCTGTTATATAGATTAATAGATTATAAGATTTAAAAAGGTTTAAAAGTAATAGTTAACGAACAGAGGCAGACAGCGAATTTATTTTCTCCCGCTATAGTTTTCATATTTCGATAAAAACTGCTAAGATATTAATTGAAATTGTGTGGTGTAAAGGGCAACTATAATATGCATAAAATGCTTAAGACAACTAACGTATTTAATTCGATAAGGATTAATATCACGTTTAAAAAACATCTTCGCAAATAGTACATAATGTTAGAACAAATTTGATTGTCATAAAAAAGGTTATAGTAAGTTAACCTTAAAAGATACACATATGCTGTCGCGGACTTTTGGTCAGAACTTTTAAAGGGGAACAATTCCGTAATACATGATTTTTGGTTAAAATCAACCGTTTACACAGCGCGCGCGACGGAAGCTCTCAAAAGGAATTATTTTTCCCGTTTTTGCAACATTTTTCATTGATGCTCCACTCCTATTGATCGTAGCATGATGTTGTGTAGCCTATAGCCTTCCTCGATAAATGGACTATCCAACACAACTATAATTTTTCAATTTGAACCAGTAGTTCCTGAGATTTGCGCGTTCAAACAAACAAACAAACTCTTCAGCTTTATAATATTAGTATAGATATATATATATCAGTTGTCTAGTACCCCATAATACAAGCATAATACTTGCTTACTTTGGGACTAGATGGCGCTGTCTACGATGTCCCAGATATTATTATTATCTAAAAAAAAATGCCAATCTTGACCACGTCAGGCACTATATATGTACAGTAATATTTGATATATAATTCATTAGTAAATTGCAGTGAAATGTATAAAAGTAAAAAGTTATATAATCTGCAGGCACACTTGAGTGTCCCCTTGCCCCGGGGGAGGCCTAAGCCTCTGCAGTGGGATAAAAATGGGCTGATGAAGTGAAGTGAAGAATAATTTTTATAATGCTTATTCTGTCATCACTTCATGTCCTTTCGTCAGCTACAATGGAGTTCCAGCGAGAATATTTTCGTGTTAACTTTTATAGTTTCATATTATATTTAACTGGATTGTTAAGATTTAAACGTTTAAAAGCAGTTTTGCGCAAATCTGATACTTCTCGGTCAACAATTTTTAGATGGTTTAACGAATTTTAAATGCGCAGAACTTGCCTTAAAGATGACGACATAAATGGATGTTCAACGGCAAATATACGTGAGGTACTGAAATGAAGTGATTTAAAAAGAATTTTTGGCGTTAGTTCGGTTAGTGTTTATACCATCGTAATGGACACCTTGGCGTGAAGAAACTCTGTGAAGAAACGGAAAAAGAAGTCCGATTAGATTGGTGTCGACCACAAAAATACGAATTGACTAGAAGCCCTCTTCTGCGTTTACAGTCTTACCACTCATACTCTAGCTAGCTGGTGCAAAATATAGTTTTAGTCCGAGTTTCAGTGCGCGAGGCCCCCGCACGCCGGTCTTCGACCCCGCAAAATTGCGTAATGTCACTTCGATACTGTGAAGTAACGTTTATAACTCTATTAAAACCATAGAGTAAATTAATTCGACGGCAGCGATTGGTTTTAATAGTCAGAAATGTTTTTTCACAGTATTGAATTAACATGACGATTTTGCGGGATTGCAGAGCGCCGCGCGGAGAATCCGCGGCGCTGAAGTTCGGCGCGCGGGGACTTCGCGCACTGAATCTCGGACTGAAAGTCGCCATCTTAAGCGAGCTAGCTAGAGCATAAAGGGTTACTAACCTAACCACTGCTTCTGTAGTCATTTCGTAGTTTTGTGATTGAAACCAAACGCTGCTGTCAAATTAATTTACTCTTTGGTGTCGACAAATGCGACTACGTTCCAAAAATTGAACATCAAAACATGTTTTTGAAATCATCACTGGCAACAAAACATGGATATATCAGTATGATCCGGAACGCAAGAAGCTTTCGTCGGTATAAGTGTTTTCAGATGACCAGTTGCCCACGTAATTGCGTAAAATTTGGAATATTGGAAAAAAAATGGTGACCAGTTTTTGAATGCAGACGATATTAGATTATTTAACTCAAAATACTACACAACAGTCGTATTACCAGAAGTTACTTAAGCTGTGCAGGGGGAACGTTCTAAGATCGGGCTTAGGTGAATCGTGCTGCACCACGACAACGCCTCTTCACACGCTTCCCTAAGAACATAGGCGTTTATTCAACGATCTTGTAATCTCGTATTTACCTACCAGCCCCAATTTAACTCTTTGTGAGTTAGTTTTGATCCCTTTTTGTCAATGATAAAATAAAACGAAAACTGTTTTCAAGAGCCAAAGAAGCGGTGGCTGCTTACGAATCAGCAATTTTTCACCTGTCGGAGGAAAACAGGAATAAATGTTTTCAGAGCTGGTGTAGGTGGATGAAACTGTGCGTTGTGAATAATAGACAAATGCTATGATGAAATTCTGTAAGATCTGTTTTGGGTAATAAACGATTATTATTATTATTATTATTATTATTATTATTAAATGTAATATAAATAACAAAAATATGTTGTGTTTAAATCTTGTGTCTCGAAACTTACCACATAATTACGGTATCATTTCACATTACCTGCTTAAAATTTTAGAAACGGTACAATATTTTTTTTATTACACGTAAATATCAAGGAAATCAGTTTAATCTCTGAAACGTCTGAAAGGCAAATTTTTGTTGTCCTGAAAAAAGAGTTCATCATCAGTCAAGCAAAGAATGTCTTCATAATAAAAAAAAAAAACTAAAAATACGAAGAGTTTAGAATATATGCGTCAGCGAAAATTATGGTTCCTGTAACATAATTATGATGAAGCGTACACAGAAAAAAAAGAATTCCGTTATCAAGGAAATGTAGTTTTCAATATATACAAATACCGTATATTCTTGGACCAACGCAAATTGTACTGATATAGGATATTTTTTAACTTCCTCCGTTTCCACGTATTTATGATGACCTCGATCATCAATTGCTCTCTTGTTGGTGAATCATCATATTTTTTGAAGAATACTTTTCTCAATGTGCTTATAAATGCTGTACCTAAATAACTATGAATAGATTTGAAATAACGCGAGCTTCAATCCTTCAAGCTTCAGTACCACACTCAAGAAAATGCCTATAAATAAAGCGGTGTATACCTACATAACGAGAAAAACGTGCCTCCATTCCGTTAGGGGGTATACGCACATGCGTACAGCCTGCCACCCCACCACCGCTGGCCACCTTCGCATATATAATATATTTTTACCTACTGTTTGCTTTTGTATGGTTGTAAATATTACAATACATATTACTTATTTTTTTTAAATAGACGTCTTTTATAACTAAATACAGATGTCTTAATTTCACTATCTTCGAGTAAAACCTACAGACTAAAAAAATTACTTCTAACAAGGTTGCGATAGTTTTGGTCAACCGACTTCATTGCATACGAAAACGTAAGTTAGATTAGGGTCGCGGGTTCGATTCCCTCCCGGGACTAATATTTGTATCCATTAACATGTCTATTTGTTCCGTGTCTGGGTGTGAAATACCTATATACGTATATATTATAAAGATTATTTAAGTATGTACATCAGTTTTTTGGTACCCATAATACAAGCTTTGCTTACTTTGGGATTAGATGGCGCTGTGTGGGATGTCCCATGTATTATTATTATTAACTAAAACAATGATTTGATTGAGTAATACTGTAGTTATAACAACTAAAATGTTTATTACAATGATCCTTTACGATAATTGAAATACCTATACCATAATTGTTTTATTCAGTTAACACCAACAAAGCCTACTTTTTTGATTCGCATCTTTTAGATTGTACTGAAGCTTAAAAGATGAAAACAATTTCCTAAAGGGTAGAACTCTATAATATTACCTACTTTTAATTTAACTAATTTTAAATTACTCAATAAGTACATGGGGAAAAATATAAATGACACGCATCTTAAGAAGTTGCACAAATAAGAACTAAACAAATGGTCAAATTGTAATTTAACGATTTTCGAAAAAAAGAAAATAGAAAAGGGCAAACTGTTATGAACAAAAAATGTTTTATAATTCTATTCCAGTGACGTGACATTTAGAAGAACTTTTACCTACATGTTCTTTTGTCTGTGTATTTTGACACAAGACTGAAACTTTGTAATATTTTATAATTGGGGAATACAAGAAGAAAATTGGGAACCGGAACGAGAAAATAGTTACATGGAATCTAGGGGCTAGTCACATAGGATTTAGCCCGCTTATAAACTAGACATGGGTTCCTTCTTTATTTATCAATATAAACTTATGAAAATCAAAATATTCATGTTTCGTTGTTAATTAAGAATAAATATATGGACATGAACAGATAGGTATGTCAAAATTGTAACGCTTAAAGGAAGAGTGGCGGCTTAAAATGACATATTTAAATATAGCGAAACAAAATTAAAGCAATTAAATCCGAAATCAACTCAAGCATCATAACATCTAAGTGTAATCACAACTAACTGATTATACCCTTTGATACATAGATCCAAAAATAAGCAAACTCAATAAAATGCTTAGAAAAACAGCACCCTTCTGAGTGGAGCCTTTATGCGCATAAAACGGTCAAGTGCGATAAGGGCTAGCTCATTACACCCGAGGCCGTCATCCATCATCCGGACGTTTCTATTTATCACATAACGGAACCCTTCCGGCATAAACGACCCTTTGTTTTTCCACTTCCCCAACCCACGTCAAAACGCCTGTACGAAATTATGAAAATATAATACGTGGGGGCAGATTAAAAACCGAATAATTAAAAAAAATATTAGGTATTTTTAATGGGCGTGTATGTTTACCTACGTACTCGTATTATGCAGATAAAGACATTTTGAAGACATTTTGTGATTAAAAAAAATAATGTTTATGTCCTTTGAATTTGATGTTGTCCCTTTTATTTATTTCAACACAAATTATAGTTCAATAGTATCAGATTAGTTTTATTTTTAACACACGATGAAAAAAAAAGGTATGTTGTTGAAATGAAAACTTCTTTAGCATCGTTGTGATTTGAAAGTCGATGAAACGAAAAAGCGACAGTAAAAAAAGATAGACATAAATTTATGAGATTAGCTAAGCCCGATTTAAAAATGAAATTTATTGATTTGATTGGTGAAATAATGTGCCAATCACGAAATCCTAAAATGACAAATTTCAAATATCTAAGTGGGGTGGTTCCCGAGGATATCGTCTATGACCGACCGACGGAAACGGAAGTGATCATTAAAGAGTGAATTTTTTGAAGTGAAAACTTCTTTAGCATCGTTGTGATTTGAAAGTCGATGAAACGAAAAAGCGACAGTAAAAAGAGACAGACACATAAATTCATAAGATTTACCTTGGGAGAAAATGAGATTGGAAGCATTATACAGTGTTTCTTATGTTCGTGGTTCCCTTTGTGCTCTGCTTCGTACCCCCTTCACTCGTGTTTACCAAGGCATAGTGGAAGTTTGTTTGAGCCTCAGCGTTGTACGTGTGTAAATATGTGTTTATATGTGCATGCGTAGTGCAAAGCTGGAGAAAAGGCATCACAACAACCGTGGAGTTTTGTATACGTGTACGTATTATTTATAATAAAATTCTTTAAATATGCCGAAAAAAAATATATATATACGAATAAAATGTAAAATAATTATCTAACTTTGTATCACTATGATCATTACTAAAACCTACAATTATCCTCTTTACGAAATTTTATATTCGTTTTATTATCTTGAAACCAAAATTTTTGAAGTTTTCACTTCTGTCACGTGTGAATTGCACACATGTTTTTTTTTTAAATTATTTATTTCAATAAATGAATAAATAATAATAATAACGCACACATCACAACAACGTCTAGGTCCCAAACTAAGCATTAGCTTGTGTTTTGGGTACCAAGCGAAGACACCACATACATATAACAACCAGGACCCGGTACCAGTATCGATATTCATCATATAAATACTAACCCGACCTGGGATTCGAATCCGGGACCTCCAGCTTCGTAAGCAGGGTCGCTACCCACTAGCCTAAGCGGTCTTAATAAATAAATAATAAAACATGTTTACAATATTTATTTAACAGCACCGATAATCCCTTTACGGGTTTGTATGGTGCTTTATATTCACCAATTGTAAAAACATGTATTACCTACACATTTCTATTAATACATATAAACACACATATTATACATATACAATTCTTCATTATTAAAGTTTGTGGGACAACATTCGGCCGGTACAGAAATCATTTATATTTCGTATAGGATTTGTATTGCTGTCTGTCTGTCTGTGACATTGTAGCTTCCAAACGGATGCGGAATTTTCTATGCGGTTTTCGTTTAAAAAGTGATGGATCAGGAAGGTTCTTTTAGCTAGGTAAATTTCTAGCTATGCATCGCAGATCCAAAGTTTTAAAGTAAAAAAAACTATTTAGGTTTTCTTTTTTTAAATCACCAATATTTATATCCAAATTTAAAAACAACTTGAAATGAAAATTAAATTTTTTAACTAAATTAACAATCACACAATAAAAAGTATGAACTGAGTTAGTAAACTGTTGTTAATTAAATTATAGATGCTTAAGTTACTTTTAAGTTAATTTCCTAACTTCCTTCGCTTCAAGAATAAATTGAAAATAAATATAAACTTGTGTTATTTCAGTTTTTTATGTTTTATTTTTGGTATTGCGTTTTTCGCATTTACCTATATAATTTCATTTTTGATAAATTCGATAGTAGTTTATATCATTATAATTTTTTTTGGTTTTCATAATTAATAATACGATTTCGATTCAGGAAATAAAAAGATAAATTTTTACATTCCAATTATTGTATGATTACAGGTTTCACGGACAACCCAGGTGTTCGAGAAAAAGACCTACATCAGATCTGATGGTATGGAAATTTTTGAATATAAAAAAATTTTCACAAAAAATTGCTTTACATTTCACACATTCTTCTTCTTGACCAGAAAATAACAGAACCATGGTTTCACCTTTCTGCAACAAACATAACCATTCATTGATATATTTTAATGTTAGGAATTTGTCAGTCAGGATTTATTAGTAGAGAACACTGAAAAAACATAATTTATTTCATACTGACAATTTACTAAAATTGTATTGTATTTCATTTTCAGAATCGGTGCAGCTTCAGTCCAGACAAACCCAGTAAAACAATACTTACCTAAATACTAAAACCTAGAAAATTAAGCAAAATCTGCACACAACAAAAAATAAGGGGCTGCTTCCTTGAACTATACAAGGTGAAATTTTAATATAATAATCCTTGGTAAAAAATCGATGACTATCTTGTTTCTTTTTAGTATTGTTCTATAGAAAAATATTGAGATATGACTACACAAACCTTTCCCGAAAAAAACTAGTAACTCTAGTCACCATTCACGGCTGCTACACGCTCCGCACCGTTTCGGTCTCAAGATCTCCGGAGCGTCGTCACAAAAAAGGCAAGCAAACGTTATAAAATAACACTGTAGATAAAATAATTTATTATGAAAATGTAACCTATATTTATTATTTACGTAATGAGGTGTATTGGTGATACACTGAGAGAAAAAATCGGCCCTCGGCGGTGGGTAATTACCGTCTAGTTCAAAGTGAAAATGCACTCCGTAGATCTCTGGGCTTGGAGCGGTGAATAGGATTCGGCGGCTGGAACTGTCGAAGAAATTCATCTATTTATTTAATTTAATCTACTCCACACAGATTTCGATCGAAAATCTACCGGTTTGGTTATGCGATCCTCTGCAATGGTCATACCAAAGACAATCTAATCTAAAACTTGTCAAAAGTATTAGTACTTGCGTCAGCAAGGATTGCGACGGATAGCATATAGCCATAGAATCGTCATCACTCTGCATATTTACCGCCGGACTCGTCGGTGACTTTCTGCAGAGGTATTGCTGTCGAATAATCTGCGGTAAACATAGAACACGACGGTTATAGTCAGCCGAATTATATGGTTAGTTTACATTGAACCGATCCATGGAGTTATTCGGCGGTTGTTCCGTAGAGTTCTATGACTAGGTAAAATGCATAGAATTATTCGATTTGACCACCTAAAAACCGTTGTTTGGTAATTTTTTTTTGGCCGTATTTTTTTTCTCTCAGTGTATCTAACATCTAGAAATTTTTTCAATGGTTGTTAAAATTTCACCTTGTATAGTTCAAATCCAAATTCATCTAGAAAATAAGACTGAATAACGTTATAATGGCTAGGTTGACCATTTTCGATGAAGATAAAACGAGACAACAACAGGTCTTAATTTACTATGAGAAAATTATCAAAAATCATTTTCTTTAACATATTTACACAAAACTTTTTAATAATAATAAAACCTGGATAAAAGTCAATTTCTAAGCGTAGATACAGAAATAAAATGTGGTTCCGTTTACGTGAAGCTCAGCTTTACTTTCTTTCGCGAAGCCGTCGCTGCCATGGTATATTTATATATATTATTGGTATTAAATTGTATCTCAATAAAAATACAGCGTGTTTATCTTGTATGTTTAAAAAAACTAATATTATAGTTACCTATTTCATTAAATAAATCAAGCGAATCTTAGACATACCTACAATATGATTTTCATATAAACAATTCTTGAATAAATGTTTGCGCCACTATACCAGAGAAACAAAAGCATAATAAACAATACGCCATTTACTCGTACCTAACTCCGCGTCGCTGTACACGCAAAACTCATACCTTCTTTTCATACGCCATCGATATCACAAAACGAACAAAAATCGTACAAATATAGACTTTAAAGTACAATGCGTTAGGTCACTTTCACTTAGCGTATGCACGACCGCTTTAAAACTCCGTCACTTTCTTTTACATATAATCTATACATTTGGTGATGATTCGCTTTTCGAAAATGAATAAATATTTTAGACTCTATTGTTTAATTTTTAAGGATTGTTTTACAGTGAAACTTTCAGAAAGAATTAGGCTGTTTTGTAAATGGGTCGGGTTAAAATTTATTGTGCATAAATGTACCTCTGGCTGAACCAGGGCTTAGGAGGGCGCCAGGGCCGCGTAGGCTTAAAAAACGGGGTAAGGGGCAAGAGGTGGAGCTCCGAACGCTTCATTTCTAGACTCACAAGCAAAGGCCTATTCGAGAGTGTAGTGGATTGTTTCGACAGAGACGCACTTCAAAATATTAATGCCCAATTAAGAATAAGAAAAATAGGTAAAAAAAAATTCAAGTATTGATTATTTTCCATTGTATCCATATACTGCGTAGGCGAAGTGGTGCAAGTTATCTCATGCGTATTTTGTTGTTTATTCTTTACCAACTGAACATATCGAGTGTCGTGATAGCTAAGTAATAGCGAGCCTTCTTGTTTAGAAGGCCGTGGTTTGAATCCCGAGACGTGTATCAATGAGTTTTTTCTAACTTACGTACTTACATAACTATCACTGATTCTGTGCCTCGGATAGCACGTTAAGCAGTCGGTCCCAGTTACCATCACTAGATGGATGTCGTTAAAATCCCCTAACCCGCACTGGGGCAGTGTGGTATATTAAGCTCCAAGCCCCCTTATTCTGAGGAGAGGCTTATGTCTCTGCATCTCTGGGGTATTAATAAGTAGCACGCTACTTGGGTATAGCCGAGGTTAGCGACGCTGTCGTAGACGATTTAACCCAGGACCATCAAAACCGTGTCCCTGACGAGACGAAGTGCGGGTTACAGGGTTTCACCCCACACGCACCTGCTCCCCTTCCGAGGGGATACAGACGACCCAGATGATAATGATTTTCTGTTCTCTGTGGAAATGTAATTAATGGAATACAATAAATACGGTGGAAAAATAATACCAAAGCAAATCTTTTGCATTTATTCAGTATTTGCAACATTTAAATCAAACCATATGTACAATTCATTAAAAATCTTTGGAGATTGTACCTCCTTTACAAATGTGTCATTAACATGTTTGCGGTGTGAGAACATTGACCAAACAATAGAGCGGCGGCAACGCCGTGGCGCTAACACGAGAACACAGAAACACACACTAGCGTCGCGGGTAATCGCTTGGGTGACTGACGAAGTCTAGTCTTCAGAAGTCTTCAAAGGGTTTCCAGAGACGATGGCTGGTTCCCACGTCAAACTGGTGAACTGGTGCCTCGCAGGCAAACCAGACGACTCAAATGTATTGGAATAAGGACATTTAATAAAAAAATAATAATAATAATTTAAAAAAAAAAAATAATAATAATAATTTAAAAAAAATTAAAAAAAAAAAAAAAAAAAAAAGTTAGTAGTATTGTGGCAAACTCATTATAGGATAGCAGTAAGCAAAACGTAGAGTAGATGCGGTAGAAATAATAAATAGATATAAAAATTTATGTAAAGTCAAAGCTCTTCTAAAGACATGGGCTTCGCGCCTATGGAAATGTGCAGTAAATAAGAAAAAAAAAAAGGGTTTCCAGAAATATCCAAGAGAAAATATCTGACTTTCGAAAAGAGATAGATAAACACATATATCTCGCAGGTACTGTCTAAAATTTAAGTCAAAAATATCAAAGCTTCGAAAGATTTAAAAATGGAATAAAACAATTTGACAGTTTTTGACATTGGTAAAATTTGAATGAAAATAGAAATATTTAAGTACTTACCTATGTTTCCAAAATAAAATTTCAGTGATAAATATATCATGGTTGTAATTGTCATACCCTGGGAAATACCTATTTAAAGTAAATATTTGAGTTGGCAATATTAAGATTTTTAGTTTATATTTTGAGGTCGGTTTATAAATTTTTTTTTGTAAGAATTCATTTTATTTTGCAATTTCTAGTTACAAGTAAAGTTCAAAACAACGTACGTAGCAACGTACATAGGTACTGTTAGGTATCCTGTTTCTTAATATATGGAATGGACTAAACTGTAATTTATTTTTATTAATTTATTAATGATTAGGGTAAACTTGAAAATGTATGAACATAGAACCTCCTTTTTTTGACGTCGTTTAATAGTGATGAATATTGTTAATAAAATTGAATCATAAACGGTGAAAACGACTTGCACTTTTTTAAGAACTATACCATATATGTAATATAAAATAATGGTTAAAAAACTTTTCATAGCACTAAACTAAAACCATTTAAAATGCGACCCTGTTATCTTTTAACCCGCACCCTCCCGACCTCTGCGCACGTCTCACTCGCACGAACTCCAAAAAGAACGTGCTGTCGCTTTCCACCCTCTTGCTTAAATTATTTCACCCTGTTCAACCCCATAAAATCAGTTATAACGTTCTTTTATAAACACATACGATTTTAGAACTTATAGGCACTTTAATAATGTCCATAATCCAATAGAACATTTTGTTTTGTAGGAACACTTCTCCCTAAAGGAGTGAGATTTAGGAAGTCTGCATTCAATATCACAGAGTTATATCTTATTTCAAATGCACAAACTATTAGCGCTCATATTACTTATTACATAAGGTTCATACTAACTTGAGGAAATTAACGTAAAATTCACCTTTCAAAAATCGAACCGCAATAACAGACGAAGGCGACGGACATTAAAAAGGCCTCCCGGCGGTAGGTGGTGTTGACAAAGGGTGTCAGGATTTTGGAATGGGAGGTGAAGTGGTCAGTGGTCAGCTCGCACTTGCCCTAAGGCACATTCCTGTGTCAGCTATTCAGCAGTGAGGTCGTGCCATTTATTCGATAGTATTGTCGTTGCTGATAGTTTAATCAACAATGAACAAATATTTAGGGCTAGAGTTTTGTTTTTATATACCTTAACAACATAATATTTTTTAAAAAAACCTTATTTTCCACAAATTTTAAGTTTTTTGTACAAATGCTTCGAATCTGTTAAAACAATCAATAATGTCAGTTAAAAACATTAAAGAGAAATATTTTTTAGAGTCGCGTGTTATGTTTTATTAACTGAAACCTAGAAATGTGATTTTGAAAAAATAAAAATAATAGTTCTTCACATGGTGGCTCCATCTATTATTAAGTAGCCGCACTAGACAGGCGTTGTCCTCCCTTAAATAGTTACTTCGAAAACGACGTGGTCATAGACCCAATTAACTCGGTTATAATTTTGGGCAAACATATTTTTTTCGATCGAGAACAAATGGCATGATTAATTAACTATTTAATAATTTTTATAATTAAATAGTTATAAATATATAAATAAAAAGATAAATTGAATGTTATTATGTGTAAAGTTGTTATCATTTTGGAATAACATTTCATCAAACAATAAGTTAGAAATTTAAGTTGACTCATTTTTATAAGTTAATATTTGATTAGTTTTAGAGTTCACTCAATATTGGCAAGCACAAATAATTTTACGGAAAGTATATTGCGTTTTTTTTATCGGAATAAATGTAACTCTTTTTTTATCAGTTCTACAAGAGATTTTTACACAGCACGACTCCAAATAGGACAATTTTAAATGTCACCTCCTCGCCTTAAAGTTCTTTGAAAACTTACCACTACCGATCGCTAGATACCATACCATACCATCAGCCCATTAAAGCCCCACTGCAGGGGCTTAGGCCTCCTGAAGGATTAATGAGCTTGGAGCTTAATCCACCATGCTGCGTCCAATGCGGATTGGTGGGTTTTAACCGGATTAATACACCGGGACCGACGACAGCTTAACGTGCTCTCGTAAATACAGCGTCAGTGACATTTATGTACATAAGTTCGAAAAACTCATTGGTACGTGCCCTGAGCTTCGAACCACGGCCTTCTAAACGAGAAACGGGCTCGCTGCCACTTGCCTATCACGACATACGGTCGCAAGACGCTATACATAAATTGAACGACTTATGGACTTTATTTTGCGGTCCACAGCTGGTGTCTGGTTGTATTCACCATTACCATAATTTCAGTAGTCTGAGTGAGGTCAATTACTCGACATACGTAGGCCTCCTTCCCCTGTTGTACTCTTTAATTATTAGGTACCTACAATAGAGGATACAACCACGCATATTGCTTTCTATCATATCGATGTTTAATCGAAAGGCCAAATCTGCAATGTATCGGCATCAAAGAGATCAAAGATTACATACAGCTGTATAGAACGGCAATTTTGAACATTTTATCAAAAACTTCCATTCCGTAACACGGTCTAGCGTTAGTTAGCAGTATGACATATTTAAATAATTTTGAATATTAGAAATAATTTAAGTAATTAATTATAATTGTCTGTCTGTCTGTTTTTGATCTTTATCATACTCATTGTATAGTATGATAAGTAATGCACGTAAAATATTTTAATTTTTTAAATTTTATTTTTGGCTTCTAAAATTAACCCTTCAAATAAGAATTCGTTAATCGCTTAAAATATTTTTCTATTAACTATGAGCGACGTCCTATTTTCCATATAATTTTGTTCTTCAATATTTTAGGCTCAGTAGTTCCGGGGATAAGATGGAGGAGAATGCTCGATTTTCGTGCATTCACTTCAATATCTATTAAAGTATACATTTTAAAATTGTATAAACATTATTTATAATTATCTTTTAAAGGTCTTATAACAAGCTCTTTCATTTGATATAGAGAAAAAAAAACTTTGTCAAGTTCAAGTTATTTGTATTTCTAATATGCCCCTCAAATTCAGATTTCGTTTATTTACGCTATACGCCAGTGATGACGTCATCAAACTCTGTATATTTATTAAGTTTCAACTTTTTCGTTCAGTAGAACTGAGACAGACAAAGACCAGGGTGATCCTGTAGGTATAAAGTTTCCTATAGGTCTGAATTTTCGTCGCGGATGTATGGAACAAAGCTTATAAATCGTATCTAATTCAGGCCAGATAGGTAGGCTTCGATAAAATGTGTACAAAGGAGCGCAGAGACAACCCTTATCAGTTGGGGCGTAATTTTTCATTCATTCATTGACGTGGGAGAGTCGTGCGTGCGTGAAGATAAGCGAGTGATTCTTGCCTCGTACCACCATACGCATCACGTAACGCCGATTTTTTTTTACTTACGCCAATCTACTTGAAAAAAAATTATGTATATTGATTGTAGTAACGATTAAGTAGTAAATTTAATCAGGGATGTCGAAAGCATGTGTGTATTGGGTATGAAGTATTATAACATAAAAGTTGATGCTTGAATGAGATAATTACCTACCGAAAAAAGAAAAAAAAAAATTCTTTTGATGCCTAATTCTTTTTTCGCCAAATCATAGGGAGGATGACTTACAGTTCGTAATATTGTAGTTAGACAAGTATGATAAGTAGGTACACTTTAAAAAATGCGACTTAAGTAAGTGGGATTTTCGCTTAGACGGCGTTAAGTAAAGGATTAAAACAATTATGGTCATAAGATATTTCAACGATCTTAAATGATGAAACCATTCTGGTAAGTGACTTGATCACAACAATTACTTCTTCTTCTTTTCTTCATCAGCCCGTTTTTACCCCACTGCAGAAGCTCAGGCCTCCCCCGGGTGAGGGGGTTTGGAGCTTAATCCACCACGCAGCTTCACTGCGGGATGGGGATTGTAACGACCGCCATCTATTGACAGCGTCTGGGAACGACTGCTTAACGTGCTCTTCGAGGCACGGAGTCAATGATAGTTATGTACTTAAGTCAGAAAAACTCATTGGTACACACCCGGATTCGAACCATGGCCCTATGGCCTTAAAATCAATCACTATCTTGTTAGAAACAAGCAAATGTTCTTAGAGTGTAATAATATGTGAGTCTATGTTTTTTTAATAAATAAACACTTGAATCTCTAGGCGCTTCTACTCAACAGTATCACAGAGGAAATACATTCAGAGGGTCGACAAAAGACTCGAATCTAGACAGAGCATTATAATAATAATAACGTACACATGACAACAACGTCTAGGCCCCAAACTAAGCATTAGCTTGTGTTTTGGGTACCAAGCGAAGACCCCAATAATAACCAAGCGAATAACAACCAAGACGCGGTACTAGTATCGATATTCATCATATAAATACTGACCCGACCTGGGATTCGAACCCGGGACCTCCAGCTTCGTAGGCAGGGTTGCTAACCACTAGGCTAAACGGTCGTCATCGTATTGTGAGATAAGTGCGGGGGAGGAAGCGAGCCATCCTAGCCATAGTTAGGAAGGCCTCTACTAAACAAGGCTGTAGTGTCGCACTCAAGTTTATCATTTGTTAAGAATTATTTTATTTATTGTTGTCGTCATGGTACACACCACATGTGCAATTACAAATTGCAATTCCTTATCACAAATAAATAAGGAGTTATTAAATATTGTCCGTTTCCAAGTGACAAAGAAAAGTATGGAAAATTAACTTGTTTTGGCGCCATTCATCAAAATTTACGCGCCATTTTAGAACTTTTCACGCCAGTAAGAGCAAACGGCGTGGCAAATGGCTACTGATGTATTTGTCTCTGGTTGCATATCATAACGTCCGCAGCGTCCGCATAAAGTGGAATGAGACGGTCTCATATAATGGCTGCTATTTCTAAATTACTTCTTAATTTGCACGAATAATAATGTATTTAATTAAAAATAATACCACAGTTAATACTTATCTCCGAACCTACGAGTCACAGAAATCTAATTTAAAAGACTAATTTAATTTTTAATATGTCAGGAAAATGTACGAAAATGGCAGCGGCAATTAAATGCACGTAAAATGATTTATATTAAAAACATGAATGCCACCGCAAATTGAATGTGCGAAAAATCAAATAAAGACGCGAAATGTAACTTAGGTATATATGAATTAATATTTTAAAAATATTAAGTAGGTACATTTCCAGTGTAAATTACATACATTCTTAAAATATTACGATTATCAGCGAAAACAAAATAATACGAGTACAATATCGTTTAGCTATCGCAACTTTCGTGGTACCGGTCCCGGAGGGGATCCAGAGGAAAATAATAAGGGACCTACAAAATCCACCCCTCGCGATGTTTATACCCTTTCGGTTCACACTTTGACCGCTGGATGGAGTTACCAGTACAAAATAAGAACATCATTAAACCTAGAATTTAGAAACGTGTTAGCAGTTTTATAGGGTTCAATTTACTACTTATAAAATACAAAAGTTATAGGTATTATTTTTAAAACGTAAAATAACATAATATCTGATTTTTTTGTTGTCTAGGAGAGCGATCCAAATAAAATCCAATCAAAATATCTTTATTTCGTAGTTATGTAAAATAATCTTGAAATACGTCATAAGAGTGAATTTATTACTTTGTGGAAGAACGTCACCACAAAGGCGAATTCAGAAATGCTGATTCTTCTCAGAAGAATACGCAAGAAACTGAAGGACGCTCTTTTTAACAAACTTATAAACAATTTTTTAACAATAAGTGCTTAAAGATTAATATTACTGAAACAAACTGATAGGCGAGCGGCTTACACCCATGGATTTTTATCATCTAAGTAGTATAATATTTTATAATAAGCTTTTGCTTAAAGCTTTCGTTTTATTGTAGTTTTAAACTTGTTAAGGGGTAGATCTTGAACGTCAGCAGGGATTTTATTGTGAAAGCGTATACATTGCCCTTTAAAAGATTTTGTGATTTTATTGAGGCGGCTGACATGATTAACAAGTTCATTTTTGTTTTTTGTATTAAAATTATGCCGATCACATTTTTTTTAAATAATACAATATTTTTTGTTACGTACATTATGTTTTCAAATATATATTGAGACGGCAATGTCATTATATTAATTTCCTTAAATTGTTCTTTAAGTGATACTTTAGGTCCTGTTTATAAATTGCTCGAACAGCTCGCTTCTGCAACACGAAGATTGTATTGACATTGGCAGCGTGTCCCCACAGCAGAATGCCATAAGTCATTAAACTATGGAACCCACTGAAATACACCAACCTCGCGGTTTCTATGTCCGAAAGGAAACGAATCCTTTTTACAGCGTAAGCTGCAGAACCGAGCCTTCTCGCCAAGTTAGTGAAGTAAACACTTTTATTTAGGTATAAATGATTTATGTTTTTAACTTTCTAATTTTTTTTTTGTTATTGAATTTTACAAATTTTTTTGGTAAATTAATTACAAGTTACGGACTACCGCAGACTAACGGTTCTTTATTTACTTACCTAATATTCAATTATGTAGAATTAATATTGCAGTTTAAAACTTGACACCCGTGTTTTGAAATCATCGGTTCCAGTTAGTCCAGATAATCCAGTTTAAATCACCGACTCGATAATTTTCCTACAATTTTTTTCCGAAAACATTAGGAATTCGTATCCGAAAAAGTGTCGTGATAGCCCAGAGCGCAACGAACCTGTCTCAAATTTATAAGACCCCATAGGGCCATGGTTCGAATCCGGGCGTGTACCAATGAGTTTTTCTGACTTAAGTACACAATATCACTGACACCGTGCTTCGGAGGGCACGTTAAGCAGTCGGTCCCGGACGCTGTCAATAGATGGCGGTCGTTACAGTTCCCAACCCGCAGTGGAGCAGCGTGGTGGACTTAAGCTCCAAGCCCCCTCCTCACCCTGGGGGAGGCCTAAGCCCCTGCAGTGGGGTAAAAAATGGGCTGATGATGATGATGATGATGATGATCCGAAAAAGAAGTTAATGACCACACTACTCAATTCAACGATATACAACAATATTTGAATGAACAAGATGAACTTATTATTGCAACAATAATGTAAGTAACTACTTAGCGCGTTCGGAGATACAAGAGACGACAAACAAACATGTGTTTATTATTTTTTTTTATTCTATTCTAAAATATGTTAGTAAATATATTGGGTTAGGTAAAAATTATTTTTTTCATTCTATCAGCCCTTTTTACATCCCACTGTAGGGGCTTAGGCCTCCTCTCAAGATGGGAGTGGATTGGAACTAAAATACAGCACGCTGCTCTAATGCAGGTTGGCGGATTGTAACGACCGACATTTATTGACAGCAACAATAGTAAAAATAGGTAAGAATTTATGAAATGATAAATACGTAATAAATACTATGCTATTTTTTTACAAATTAATTTTATTCAATATTCCGACCAACGATTTATTCATATCCATAATTATACAAGTAGGTTTTTGTCTTGTATTGAGCTTATAAAAAATTTACACAACAATAGTGCTCGCTAAGTATTGTATATACTTAAGTATAATAACTTTCTGGATACCATAGTTCTGTGAGAGTACCATTTTGGTACATATTTTCTCCATGAGGTTAGATACAATTTATAATGTACTATTATGCAATTATAGATCTGCGTGTGAATAATTTTTCAAATCATAAAAAATTCAACAAATTAACGTTCGAAACGCAGCTTCAAAAACGCTTGCCAGCCGGGTCGCAAACTAAGGAATTCAGCGTGCGGCGGCGTGAACAAATTTAGCGCAGCCGAGGATCGGAACTTTTGTGCAATTACCGCGAAGCCAAGCCGCACCGCCTTCTAGCAGCGACAGCAAAATTAACTACAAACTGAAACGGAATGCTTATTATAGATTATTTTAGAAAAACTCAAACTTAAATATAGTTATTTAATTAAAATTTTTCTCCTATTCTATAGTGTGTTTCTAAGATATATATCTAATCTTTCAAAACATCAGATGAAATGTAAATCATTAAAAGGTCATTTAAATTTCATTTAGAATGAATTTGTGATATACGAAAATAAATTATGGGAGATCAATTTATATATAGAGATACAATAGTGAAGTACTTATCGCATTACAAGAAATCTATAGCATCATTAAAACGAACAAACTTCTTTGTAATCTGTTGTTAAATGACTGCCCTGTGGATATGTTGTGGACACTTTCCTACCGGAAATATTCAGGTACCGGAACTACCGGAAGTTTTTAATTGTATAGTTTAGGTGTTACGAGATTGCGATTTCTCTGTTATAGTAAATTTTTTCATTAATACAGAATAATATATTTTTCGTGTCGTGATATCCCGAGCCGTAGCGAACCTGTTTCAAATCTATAAGGCTAAGTGGTCGTGGTTCGAATCCGGGCATGAACCAATGAGTTTCTTCTGACTTAAGTACATTGACTGTCACTGACTCCGTGCCTCTGAGAGCACGTTAAGCAGTCGGTCCCGGTTGCTATCAATAGATGGCGGTGGTCACAATCCACCGAACCGCATTGGAGCAGCATGGTGAATTTAACCTCCAAACCCTCTCACCTTGAAAGGTGGCCTAAACCCCTGCAGTGGGGTATAAAAAGGGCTGATGGAATGGAATGGAAATCTATTTTTAAATGTAATTGTAATAGATACCTACGTGTTTTGAAATGGTCATACACGTTCGCTAGTTTTTTTTAATTGTATAAATCAATGTTTTTATTATTGTTATGACGAAAAAACATCATTCAAAGTTATACATTTAAAGGAACATCATCAAAAATTATGTTCTGTTGTGTTTAAAACCTTACTTTTGCTTACTTTCAAATTTTTTGTTTCCCCCAATCGTATTTTTTTTCAACCTATTCAATTCAGTTTTTAATAATGACAGCGAAATTAAAGTTTTCATCACAAATCAAATCAAATCATTACAATAATATAATTGGTGATTTTTCCATCATCTACTATTGGGCTGCTGGCATTACTGTTGGATCTGCTGGACTGCTGAACCGTCCGCTGTACTGCTGTGCTGGGTCATTTCTGTCGGTCTCTCTTTCGACCCGTCCGGCTACAGTGTTGCTGAGATCCTGAGCCGTATTCTGACCCAGCGCTGATTTCTGTAAGTGAGCTGGTGTAAGATGGGGAGTTTTAGTCCGAGTTTCAGTGCGCAAGGTCCTCGCGCGCCGCTCTTCATCCCCGAGAAATCCCCTCGTCCCGGTTTCAACCTCTCGAAAATGTCGTAATGTCACTTCGGTACTGTGAACTGACATTCATGACTCTATTGAAACCACAATTAAAACTTATGAACAAAACCAAACGTTGCTGTCATATTAATTTACTCTGTGTACCTAACTTTTTTCCTTAATTCGTAATTTTTATTAACCTGCTCACTACACATTAACCATATATGGTCAGATTAAAGGTCACGATCCATTTAATTAACAGAGACAGATAACGGTTGATGACTAGTTAAAATAACTATCCTACTTTTTATCTAAAATAGATACTTTAGATAGTAAAGTCGAACGATACCGCTGATTTTCATACAAAACTTATTTGACTGAAAGTAAGAAACTACACGCTTTTATATTTATTTTAACTACCTAATAAGTAAAGTGTTTTTATTGTTAAATTGTCGTTGTGAGAATATGTTAAACTTAAATTAAACTTTTTTGTGGAATATGGAAATCAGCGGTATCTTTTAACTGTGACGCCTACAAAAATTTCGAGAGTGATGAAGCGATTGCACTGTATACATGTATACACTGCCTTTATCAAATAACTTGCGTCTTGGATGATTTTTCTATCACGAACTAAATCCGTATTTCTAGTGGAATTTTTGTAGCAACAGGAAAAAAATTAAATACATTTGTTTTTTTTTTAGAATCCTCGATTAGTTAATTTATTCTTCAGGATTTCCTTGACCTGGTTCTGATTAAATTAACACAGAAAAAAATTTTGCCAACGCTACTCGTCCAGGAGCTTACTGCTCATAATTTATAGGCACCAAAGGATGGGAACGCTGTCTAACTTTCCACTTCTCTCGTATTTTACACGTAATGGATATTTATGAGTGGTTTAAACTTTATCATGGACATAACTTGTTAATTGCGTAGTACGTCTACGTTGTCTGTGATTTTGCTGCTAAAAGCTACTTACCTAACTACGTAAAGCCATTTAACTATTTCATGTTCGCTGTTAAACTCATTTTATAAAGTTTGTAACAAAAGTCGTTAACTTTGAAATGTATTTTGAGAGCGAGTGGAATATTTTGAATTATTAAAGTCATAATAATAATAACGTATAAATCACAACAACTTCTAGGCCCCAAACTAAGCATTAATTCGTGTTTGGGGTACCGAGCGAAGACCTGATATCAATATCAATATTCATCATATAAATACTGACCCGACCTGGGGTTCGAACAGGCGACCTCCAGCTTCGTAGGCAAGGTCGCTACCCACTAGGCTAAGCGGTCGTCAGATAATAAAATCGAGTATAAATTTCATAAGGATTTTCAAATCGATGTTTTTATCAAATTCATAAAAACCGACTCCAATGCTTTAATTATATAATGTATGAATGACCCTTCGCAATACAGTGTCAACAAAAATGTCAGGCCAACTTTTACATATTTGTATGTGTGACTCAACAGACAACGTGCTCTCGCTACGCCGTACTAACCATGTACCGAGTGCGTGAATTATAACTTGACAGTTATGTGATTTTTTTATCTACGTTTTTTGACGCCGACTCTCTCTCCAGACATTATATTATCAAAGCTAAAGAGCTGCACATAATTTTTGAGATATTGAGATTGACGCCAGCAAGCAAAAGATACCTAAGTGTCAGCTAAGTGGCTCTAAGACTTTGTTTTTACTATTTGTGTGTGACTATATACGTACCTTTTGAGTTCGGTTCAACTTATAACAAATAAAGCAATATTATTATTATTCATTTTACTGTACATATAGCAAAGTATTTAACTTTACTAATAAGAAAACTACACTCATTCGTTAACCTCACTTAATCATTTTGGAGTATAATAAAATATTCAAATGGAGTACCCTAAATTAACTGCCTAGAAACGTGAATCCAGAGCTCTAGAACCTAATTTCTAATTAAGGTGAACGCGGTGAAAGCAAGAACAAATAAGCAGAGCGTTTTAATTCAACCGACCCCTGTCGACGGCACGCGCTACCAAAAAACGAAAATGCACTTCGGGCAGAAAACCTGTCTAGAACACGCTTCACGGAGAGTTTCTTTATGTGTTACCCTGGCAGACCATTTGTTTGTTTCGCGTACGTTGCAAAAACGTCAAGTTTTTATGTCGAGTTTATAGTAAGAGTCTGTTTAGGCGTACACGATGATGTTTCGAATTAGTATTTTTTTTAAATGGATATGTGTTACCTAAAGACACTATAGACAGATGAGCACAACCGGTGGGGTTGCTGCTCAACTAAAACCACACGATTAGATATCCATCCATAGGTACAGAGTCCAAGCTTTTTAACAACGAACAAAAACTAAATCAATGAGAAAAATAAAATAAGGTTAGGACACAGTAAAAAACACAAGCATAATATTTGCTTACTTTGCAACTAGATGACGCTGTGTGGGAAGTCCCATGTATTAAAAAAAAAAAATGTGTACTTATTTGAAAAACTGTAATGATTAGTGTAATTTCACACATTCGAAAATTAAATTAGTTATGAATGATTAACCCTACACAATTTTTTTGTTGTTTGTTTTGTATTACTACTTAAATCGATCTTGTCTTATTTTATTTTAAACATTGAAGTGATAAAATCTATAATTCGTCAACAAAATCTTTCTGGATCGCGTTGAATCGGTTATACCGCAACTAGACTGGCGCAAACCAGTTCTTACCGCAGCTGAGCGTACGTGAACCCCTGAGAGATGTACTACAGCGGGTCGCTTCTATGTACCTACCTTGGCTTCTGAATAGATATTCATTCATGTGCTAATACTAGAACTACACTGAGCGATCTTCGCTGCCTTTAAGGTTTAGTTTCGCTCGAATGGCACGACTCTTCGTTTCATAGATATGTTTATGCAATTGCGTTTTTACTGGAAAGTGAACCCAATGCATAATATCACAAGATTCTATTTCAGGGTCGAGGTTGGTAGAAAAAAAGATTCAAAATAAAGATATTTATTCCAAATAAAGAAGATATTTATTTTCAACTAAAAGCACTAAACTTAACCTACTTTTAACTTAACATACTTAGATTATTAATTCCAATTTTTTATCACTTATTTGATCAATATATCTCGTCGTAGGTACATACTTTAGAATAAATTATCTAAAACTACATAATCCTAACATTCTTCAAATAAAAGACTGTTTTAAGTGTCAAACTGGGTATTTATTATATGTCGAATTTTTTAACTTCCAAACGTCCAAAAAGATGACCGTTTCTTGAATACAATATACTTGCGTATCACTCCAACATCGGTCTGATACTTTTAAAGTGGCGTACTATTATACTTATTTGCTCTGTTGAGAAAACTGATATACCTACGATGAAATCGGCTTCGATTATTAATATGCCAGTTCGCGCCCATTCTACATTTTTCGTCTTCTTGATACGACGTTACAGGGATTTAGATAGTGAAAAAATGCATACAAGAAGATTTTTTTTCTTAAATTCAACACGCTCGACGTTTCCAAATTCATTCCTTTTAATTCACGTTATCGTTATGACGTAAAATAACTTTTCATTTTTAAATTCTTAATTTTTCATTTTAATTTTTAAATAAACCTGTATACTTAGAAACGTATTAAAATTAAGCGCTGTGTTAATGACGTCCTTGTTTTAAATCTTCTGGGAAAAAACCTAAAATGACATTTACAAAATGGCGTCTCCTTATTTGAATTTTCATTAAAACTTTTCCCCGTCACGGACAAAGAACATTTATATTAAAAAAGTCCGCTGGACCGCGGGCCAGATAAATATCTGTAGTCCCCGAAAGCACCCGAAATTTCAACTTGGACCAAAGAGTATAACATACTTAAAGAGAATCGAAAGGCCTTTGAAAACAAATAATATATAAAACCTAGTATAGAATACACAAAACACTTATAGTGTTATTATGTCCGTCTGGCTGTCTGTTTGTCGTCTGTCCTATCTGCCACGCCCTCTACATTTCCAGACATTGATGAATGAAATTTTGCATGTATATCAAACATGCAGAATTGATATTTTATTAGTTGTCATTAAATGTATTTTATTTTCTCTCATAGTGCCTCGTCCTATAGCAAAGAGTATTTTTTTTTCAACTTATCCCATCTTGTAGAGTATAATTATAGAACACTTCTAAAATTGTATAGAGGTTCTTTAGACTACTTTTTATTTTAGCCCCTCTTTGATATCGACAAGATTTCAAAATTAAGTCGATTATTGTTTTTGTTCTAACAAAAAACAAGACAATTTATCCAGTAACTTTGATAGATGTGAGGAATAATCGAGAGAAAACCGCTAGAACTGAAGAAAACTGCATTACATGCGAATTTATACCATATAGGCGTACTGACTACAAACACCATACGTCCCGTGGTCGAACATGTAAGTGTAGTGTTTTGTGTTGTATAGTGAAAGTGCATGCACACGGTTTCACATACTTTCCCTGACATAAAAATACATGTGTAGAAGCTACTGAAGAGCAAAAATATATATATTTGACTTACCAGTGGAACCAAGAAATTACTAACATAATAGACATAAGGGAATACCTAATTCCGCAGCACTACGAGTATTTACCTAAGCTATCATCCGTGGCTAAGCAGTCTTTTAGTTTAGTTTTACTATTTATGTCTGCACAATGTATACAGTTAAGTTAACTTATTGCAGACCTAAAATATCCAATTATATTTTTTTTTTATAATTATTAATTATGTCGTGATAACCCAAAGCGCAACGAACCTGTCTCAAATTTATCATGGTCCTTATTAATTTATCAAATATAAATAAATTTATCATGGTCGTATTATCATGGCCCCATAGGGCCATGGTTCGAATCCGGGCGTGTACCAATGAGTTTTTCTGACTTAAGTACACAATATCACTGACACCGTGCTTCGGAGGGCACGTTAAGCAGTCGGTCCCGGACGCTGTCAATAGATGGCGGTCGTTACAGTTCCCAACCCGCAGTGGAGCAGCGTGGTGGACTTAAGCTCCAAGCCCCCCTCCTCACCCTGGGGGAGGTCTAATCCCCTGCAGTGGGGTAAAAATGGGCTCATGATGATGATGATGAATTATTTTTTTAATATGATTGGTATATAAATGGTTTTTTTTTACATATCTAATTAAGAATTGTTTTTTGAACATATCTAATTTATAGGTACTTTTTAATCATATCTAATTTAAAAATATTTATTCTAACATACAGGTTGAGGCTTTAATGACCAGGTAAATTTTGATATTATGACCTTTGATAAAAATCCATTGGCCGTCTTGTTCCTTTTTAGGAAAATATTCAGTTAAGACTACGTAAACCTTTCCCAAAACTACCAATATACTAGTCACCGTTCACGCGCTTCGCCCACATGCCCTATGCCCCGCCCTTTCGCTTTATGCAAGTAGAAGGTAGCGAAATTTTGATAAAAAATATTTAGGATATAATTATTGATTATAAATATTTGACCTATACTTTTATTTACGTAATAAGGTCTATTAGTGATACCTAACATCTAGAAAAATTTTGGCTGGATACTAAAATCTCATCCTGTATATCATTCACAAATTTTTTAAACATTATTCAATTCAATTCTTCTAATTTAATCTAATTTAAAAATTAAATCGTATACACATGTAATTTAAAATAGTATTACATCACATATGTAATTTGAAAATAGTTTTTCCAACATATCTTATTTACTAGTTTTTTAAACATTTTTAATTTAAAAATTGTATTTTATACGTATTATTATGTAAATTAAAATGATTTTCTTAACATATGGAAATTTAAAATACTTATCAAATATCTTATTTAAAAACGAAAATATTTTTTATAAACACAATACCAATTAAGGATTTTGGAGTAAATTATTTTCAAAAAAGGGTAATATTTGTTTAAAAACTGACGTCTAGCCGTTTCTGTACGGAAAAGATACTATTAGATCAAAAAGGTGTCCATTGTATAACTACATTTTCAATGTTTAGGCGGCTACATTTCTGCCCGCCCAGGCCCGCCCTGATATGACTTGCCGTACCGCCCGTTTCATTTAACGACGCCTCAAGTGTAATCTAAATTCTAATATCCTTCCATACTCGGAATTGGATCCTTTGTTTAATTTCATAAGTTAAACGATATACTCTTACGGTATTTAATATATTTTTAGATTAGTTTCATTTAATTAAAATAAATTAATGGGCTTTGGATGATTAAAAAGAGAATTAGGTTTAGAAATAAAATTAATTTATATTAGAATAAAAATAGTTCACTGAACGTCTTTACGGATCATTATGACTAATTCACGTAATTTTTTTTTTGTAATAATTGTGATAGCTAAAAAATATCATATGTATACTATGAAAGAATAAACTATTCTTTAATAATATTAATAATTATTATTAATATTATATTAAAACTGTTTGTTGCGCGTAACCATGTGCAAAATTATAATTTTTCTTAACTTTGGAATAATATGTTTCTCGTTTAGCGCAGAGCGATCCCCATGCCTAAAGTTAATTTTTACCCAACTTACAATTTATTAAAGTATAAATTATTAATTATTATTTGTGTAATTTATGTGATCGAATCATCTTATTATTTAATGTTCATTAAATTGGCAGAAAAGTCACGCTCTCAAAACATCGTATTACGCTACTAATTTAAATAAGAAATGGTGACATCTCATAGTGCAAAAATCAATCTATAAAATAGATAATAAAGTTCTACACTCATATATTAACTAGTATGGATTATTTATTGCATCACTCTGTTGCGATTTAACTTTTGCCCCACAAAATTTTATAGATACTTATAATACGCGCCACCAATGTAAAAGGCCGCCGGCTGTACACACTCGGCAATCGGAGGCGAGTTCAAAATTCAAAATTACCACAGGCAGCGGTATGCGGGTAAAAGAGAAGTGTACAGCCGGCGGCCTTTTACATTGGTGGCGCGTATTGTAAGCGTTGACTTAATATTGAAAAGCTATTTGAAAACTTTTTTTACATAAAACATTAAATCTTTGTAAAGTTTATATCTCACACTGTAAGTACATACCCAACTAGCAAAAAGTGATGTTAGAAAAGTCACCGATGCACATTTATTTAGTCTTGCATTGGTCTTGTAGTGTCTAACAAGGCCGGATTTGGGCACAAAATCCAAGATCTTTAATCCTGAATGTGTCTTGTAACATGCTTTCTTACAATGATATATTACAGTGCGTCTAAAAGCATTGTAACAATAATGAAAACGCTTATGTAATTTGTACAAGATTTAAAGCATTTGAAGGTCCGATTTTCATGACTATTTTGCTAGTTGGGCAATTATCAAAAATTATTAAAAATAACTCTAAAAAACACAAAAACCAAATAACGATGAAGTTATGAGCCATCTTGCACATCAATTAGGCTACACCTCGGTGCGCAGACTGAGGCAACGTATTAACTGCCAGGGGTTGGCCAAATGGTTAGAAACCCTAACTGCAAGACCAAAGATCGCGGGTTTAATTCCTGCCCGAGACTAACTTGTTAATTTTGGCCATTTTTCATATGAAAATGTTTGCTAAATGTCACAAAAATGAATTCTCCGTCCTTGTTTTATACGAAAACGATACAACATATGCCCTAGTAGCATAACTGAAACCGTAATATTTGTCTGTTTTAGGCGCGGCGGTATCTAACTTCACCCCCTCCTAATAGCCCTCTAGGGTAAAAGAAAAGTTCCCTCACATCTTAAAATACACTACACGATTAGAACTGACTGCAGCGGTATCTAACTTCACCTCCTCCCCCTAGCCCTCTGGGGTAAAAGAAAAGTTTCCTCCACATCTTAAAATACACTACACGATTACAACTGACTGTGGTAATAAGGATTTGTTTGTTTGAAGAAATGAACAATTCGCCTCAAATTACTGGCTAACAAACCGTACTACCTAGTTTCGGATCCACCATAAAGTTTGATTGTAACTCTAACCATAAATAATTTTTTTTAACACACTGTACACTGAAGAAAATATATTTATCTATAATTAATGCCACTTCCCAACTTAATTTTGTAACGAAAACTTCTAATAATATGTGAATCAAAAAATATAAATTTTAAATTCTAATCCGAATGAATCGTTAATATAAATTTGAGTCACGAAATTAAACCGCATTTTCGGCCAAAAAACGTACGTCCGAAACCTTTTCCCTCCAAAATTAAAATTCTCAAACAAAACCCGCACTTTGAAAAAGATATATGAGGGTGTTCTTTCATCTTCCCTCGGCGGGTAACCTTAGTCGTTTGCGGACGAGGGAAATGGGGAAAACAGGGACGTTTATGTATTACTTGATAACATTAATTGTCATGATTTTTCAGCGTACTTGTGAAAGTCGACAAATTATATTTACGTAGCTGCTTTCTGAGAAACATTTCTTTATGCTAAGTAATTTTAAAAATGCTTATTTCTATTAATAACGTATTTATTAGATAGGTACAAAATTTATTAAAGTGTGAAAGTTTAATATTTTTTATACTTTGTAGGATTTTGATAAATTCGTATAATTTCAGGTGGTTTACATAAATATGAATTGATTTATTTGACATAGAAAATTACACTCTGAGTAAATTCTGCTTACTACCTGCAGCGTGCGACATATACACTTTTCTTTTGTGAGATATTTAAGACCGTTAAAGAAAGAAGCGTCAGTGTTTATCTTAGATTAACTAAACTGACAGTGCGTTAATTACGTAGAGATAACATTTCGATTATTCTGCCCAAGCACCTACACACCAGTTTAGTGGTGTGCACGTTGCCTGTTCTTAGGCGAAACAAGTGACGAAAAGATTCGGTAACACCCGCATGACCCACTTCACACTCGAAACTTGAGTCCACTTGATCCACAGTTCAAACTGAGAGTTCGACTCTAACAAAATATGTGTATATTTCGTTCCTTTATGGTGTATATAGGGGTCCTCATACAAATCTCCCAAACTAAGAAATATCTACACTGCAGCGAAAAACGTCCAATCAGCTAATTCCACTAGTAGATGATATATGGAAAAGTTTATCCTAATGAATTTGGTAATACCACCATACCATCAGCCCATTAATGCCCCACTGCAGGGGCTTAGGCCTTCCCTCGGGGTGTGGGAAAGTTGAGTGTAATCCACCACGCTGCTCCAGTGCGGGTTAATAATAAATAAATAAAATAAAAATAAAAATCTTTTATTTCGCACAACAAAAAATTCATAATTTGTTAATAAAAATTATTAAAAGTTTAGAACTAAAGTTAGTGAACACATTATAATGTGTTAGTAAGAACTTATAACTATATTACTACAAACACTTAAATGTAGGCTAGTCCAGTGCCTAAGAAAGCGACTGTCCTGCCTAGATAAAACAGATTCCTGTGATAAAATGCCGCTCGTACCACCCCGCTGCCTGCAGAGCGCAGCAGCCACAGACAAGTCAACCTTATAGACCACGCTTTGACAGGGAGTAGCATTCGCCAAGGCTATGTAGTGACACTACATAACTACGTCTCTTGTGAGCGGTCAGTTGGAAGCACGTCGGAAGCCATTAAATTGTCAATTTTGAACGAGCCAATGAAAACTAGCCGACCTCTCCCGGCAACCCGCCACTTTTTGGCGATTTCGTTTTCGTACTGACGTTTATTAAAGCGTGGTGTATAAGTTGACTGGTCTGTGGCCGCAGCACACCTTTTCCGAATGACAGTCGCGAAGCCGTCTGCATGCGCATCCGCAAACATTCCAGAAGCACTGCAGGCCCGCGGCAACCCCAAACAGCACCTTAAATGCATTATTGTACTGGACTCGCAAGGCATTGTACGATCTCCGCTAATATACAGTCCACAGGGTGCAGGTGTACAAAGATGTGCAGTATGCTCTAAAAAGTGTTATTTAGACTTGAGCTGTACATCGCCGGAATCTGTGGGCTATCATATTCTCCTCGACCGACAGCGCCCTGCTCTTTCTCCATATCCGCATCATCACGTAGGTCCTCAGTGCTCCATGGATTAATAAATAAGTAACGGATGGCAAACGGGACTAAGGCTTAACGTGCTGTCCAAGGCAAAATCAGTGATAGTTATTTAGAAAAACTCATCGGTACATGCCCTGGGATTCGAACGAGGGCGTTGTAAACAAAAAGCCGGCTCGCTTCCACTCAGCTATCACGACATCTTCATCTTCACTTCAGAATGGTAATATCTATAAGCAAATATGTAAACATCAAAGGTAGATTGTGATTTCTATTGATTTCTGACATTTAGTTTTTATATGCCAAATAATGAAATTTCAAAAATGACGAAAATGAAGTCTATTTATAAATTTAATCAAATTCAAAATGGGAAGAATAAATATAGATATGCTTTAAAAAACTTTAACTTATTTAAAAAAACTATCATTATTACACTTTTTTGAATATTAATGTAGACAAAAATTTAGAGACTATATCTAGTATTTGAATTAACCGCGAGCAAATTTAACTGTGTACTATTCTAAAACTTATTTATAAATACAATGTACACAATAAAAACATCTTATAGTAAACAAACGAAACCCTATTTCCCTACGGGACTAGAAGTAATACCCGAATGTTCCCAAAATCCCCCTTTTTCAGGGTAAGTCGAGGTCCGGGAGGGGAATCGGGAGTCCAGACCTCTGCGGCGGTTATTTATGGGTCTCTCGAGCGGGGTAAAGTGCCCGCTGAATATAAATTCTACCCTGGCAACGACTTAAAATGTAAAATAAGAACGAAAAGGTTTTTATATAAGGCCCTATACGTAAATGGGTCGCTTTATGTATTTCATCTGATTATCACTTTTGTGTATAAAACTTGGGTTTTTTCCTATTATAAGAATTGTCATATCTTTCATATGAAAAATAATTTATTGTATTTCTAAATAATATTTATTGTAATAAGAGTTTTCAAACTATACAAATTCAATAATCTATACCTACGGATTATTATAAAATTATACTGAAGTGAATGTGTCTGTACATGGAAGAAATTGTCTGAAAAACACTTAGCCTATTTTTGTATGAAGTTATACTTACAATCAACAGATGTCCAAAGCTTTTTTTTTTCAATTAATTGTTGATTTGTATTCGAAGTTGAAATGTTGAATTAATTCAAATTCCAACTTTTTTTAAATTAAATATACCTACTATGATAAGCTGTTTTAAGAAAACTGGAGTCATATAACAGAACGGAACATCTATAAGTATAAACTTCGTAAACTTAAAATTTTTCAACGCGACAGTACATATAAAACCCTCATTAAGGCTTATATACTGTAACCCTGTAATTACTTCTGATACCACGGACGAAATTCTACCCGACGTGGTTATTAAGATTAATTAATATTAAAATTAAAACGTTGTCCCTTCGTAAAATCGCTCGGTTTGGCTTAATATTTCGGAGAATAGATTATAATAATAATAAAAGATTAAATTTAATTTACAATTCCTGGTTAAATCGTACATAAAAAAAATATTATCGATAATAACCCATTTTTAAGCGACTTCAAAAAAGAAGGAGGTTACTCAATTCGACCGTATTTATGTTTTTTTTTTTTTTAATTATATTTTCTACCAATAGTTCATTATAACAAAAAAAAACATGCATTAGCCGGCTGGTTATAACATTAATATCTTTCTATGCACATCACAAACTTTAACTTATCGATATTTCCGCATAACTAATTTTGGTTCTAGAAATTACGGTTAAAAACAGGTGACGAGTAATCAGATTGGATGGGTTAACTACTACAATATTTGGACCTTCTACCAGCGCTCGATCCAAAATAGCACACTCCTTGTATTTAACTATAATACCTGGGATATCTATCCCTCGCTGTCCTAAAGTAAGCAAGTATTATGCTTGTATTATGAGTACTAGACTACTGATATACATGCTTAAATATTTTTTTTTATAATATACACATATATAATCTTTTAAAGGGCAATGTATACGCTTTTACAATAAGATCCCACCTGACATTCAAGATCTACCCCTTAATAAGTTTAAAACTACAATAAAACGAAAGCTTTATGCAAAAGCTTATTATAAAGTATCAGACTACTTAGATGATAAAAATTCATGGGTGTAAGCCGCTCGCCTATCAGTTTGTTTCAATAATATTATTCTTTAAGCACTTATTGTTAAATTTTTTAAATAATTTTGTTAAAAATAGCGTCCCTCAGTTTCTTGCGTATTCTTCTGAGAGGAACCAGCATTCCACGTTCTTCCACAAAGTAATAAATTCACTCTTGTGACGTATTTCAAGATTATGTTACATAACTACGAAATAAAGATATTTTGATTTGATTTGATTTCATATAAATATTTTACACCCAAACACGGAACAAATAGAGATGTTCATGCACACATATATTTGTCCCGGGAGGGAATCAAACCCGCGACCTTTGGTTCTACAGTTACGGTCTTTAACCACTCGGCCAATCGGTCAGTAATAATATGAAGTCGCATATGTCGTTGTGCCATAAAAATATATTACATTTAAAAACTAAGTCCTTTCCAGAATCATTAGCGAAACTGTTATGAAAGAATAAATAATGAGGCCCGTCGAAAGAGAACCGTGAAAAAGGACTAGATAATTGAAATTAATTTTTCGCAAGCTTTTCACAAAACTGGAGGGTGACGCCTTTGTTGGGACACAAAAGGCATAATAAACAAGCATGATGCGATGACGGAACCTGTTGGCGGTACGTAGGCAACGAAAAACAGGTATGACAGGTATATAGGATTCGTTGTCTGTTATTCTGCAGGATTAGAATCATATGGAATTGTAATGTAAATAGGTTGCTAAAGTTAAATTTCCGGATATATGAGATTATAACCGTAACAAATAAATGATACCTATCTCGTCTGATTCGTTGAGACAAATTACATTGAATACTTTAATTAAAATTTTCAAAGAAAACGGGAGGAAAATTTGTTTATTTTTTTCCAATTTCCAAAACATATCGAGTAATACGATTTCTCTGTACAATTATTATTATAAAATTTCAGACAAAACATAGCTTAGATGATAAATAAGGTACATACATATATAAAATTTTCTAAGGACTTATTTTAAAATATATTTACATGCCAATATTTTGGTCGACGGATTAAAATGCCATAAAAATACGAAGATCGCTTTCCCCCGCTACTTCGCCTGTGTGGTCAGACATCGCTAAAGAGACACGACATTCCAAGATGTTGTGTAACATTCTAGAAAATTCTGTAACCCTGAGGAACATTTTTGAATATTTTTTACTTGTAAGTTTATTTCTTCATGGAAATTTCTTTGTTTAATACTCAATATCATCGTAATTTTTTTTCGAATATAGCTTAAACGTAAACTAAGAAAGGTGTGTTTAAATATTTCAATTATTTAAATCATTCACTGTCAGTAGAGTAATGGATGATTGACAATTCAAAATACAAAGAACATGGATAAAGCGTCAGCATAATTACGAGGATAGAACACGAGCCATAAATTATGCTATTTTCCTCTTATTTTATGATGTCTCGATCATCAATTGCTCTTCTGATAGTGAATCATCATAATGTTCAAAGAACACTTACAGACATCAATCTGTTACAAGTGTTGTAACACTAGATAGGTATATGAATATTAATTCTGAAATATAGATATCTATATAACAAATATTGTATATAGATTTTAATTTAAATCTCAATTAATACGCATTTCCGATTATTATTAAAAAAAAATTCTTGAATTTATTCACTAAATTATTTTATTATCGAAGACATTTTATTCTTATAAACAACAAAATATCCCGATATTTCCAGAGACTGAGGAATTGTCGTTTGAAAAAAAGACCTTTAACGACTTTCGTCGTGAATCGAAAAAAAAGTCGATTTAGTTAAAACCGTTTCACTTTATACGGGTAGAAACCGCAAAGCGCCCTCCCTTAACAAGATCGGAACAAAAAAGCTCACCCTTACAGCTGTCCGTTACCGTAGTCTCAGTATCTCTAATGAGGGAGGACGGACCGACGGACATTTTCAATTACGTCCCTTTTCTTATATATAGGCGTGTAGGTATTTTTTTTTACTGAAATAGAGTTGTCACTTTAGATTGGAAATGTTTGAGGAAAATGTTTGTTTGGGTATACGATATTTATATACCCTTGTTGTTATAAATAGGAATACCCTTGTTGGGTATTCCTATTTATATTCTACAATAGCTGTAAAAATATTTATACATTTTTTTTAAATTCGATAATATGAGTATTTATTAAGCTCTTTTATAATGTAACAACATTTCACAAGCTGCTGCCAACGACTTCGCCCAAGTGGATTACAGGACATGAAATAATTGTTTTTCCGTTTCCACCCAATATCAATAATTAGACTGATATGACTGACTGATTGGCCGAGAGGGTAGAGACCCTAATTGAGAAGCCAAGGGTCACGAATTCCCGTCCGGGACAAAAATTTGTGTGCATGAACAAGTCTATTTGTTCCGTGTCTGGGTGTAAACGTATCTATTTACGTATAAAGAATATTTATAAATATACATCAGTTGTCTAGTACCCTATAATACAAGCGTAATACTTGCTTACTTTGGGATTAGATGGCGCTGTGTGGGAAGTTCCAGGTATTGCTATTATTATCATTAGATTAATATAGACAGTGGTCAAAATGAGGTTCTCAAACATTTGTCCGGATTAATGTGTACCTCAATGGTTTTCTAAAAATTCCTTTAATTTTTCCTTTCCTTTAATAGAAATTCAGCCTCAAGACATACAACTGGAATATCTAACAATTTACCGATGTTCACTCAAAAGAAAACATCAATTTCCCGTTCGGTGGTACAACAATGTTATCGCACTTCGGTGTAGAGCGAGCCCTCCGCAAGACATGAATAAATTTCCTCCGATTTGTCCGACACCACGGATCCAATTAAATCTATTCTGCCGTAATCCGTGCACATCTGGGTCCAGAGGCTTACCTTTATATATTTAAACTGACTTTATACACTAGCACTGGCTTAGGGTTTGTTTTGGAAATATTACACACGGTAAATTATAATGCATGTTGCGCTATTTCCAATTGACTCCAGTTTAACCTATTAACTTGTCATCAATCATCATCAATAAATTGTCCCTGTTATTCAAATGCTCGTGACTTTGGATCTAACCCAAATGGGTTAATGTGTAGTCCATGGGTTAAGTTAGCACAAATTAACACATACGTTCTTGAAAAGATTGCTATTTTTGAAAATTATAAATAGACTATAGTATTTCCAAGAAAGCAGCGTTTTGAGATATACAGGTTGAGGTTTTAATGACCAGCCAAATTTTAACATAATGACCTTTGATAAAAACGCGTTGGCCACCTTGTTCCTTTTTAGTATCGTTCAATAGGAAAATATTCAGTTAAGACTACGTAAACCTTCCCAAAACTACCAATATTACTAGTCACCATTCACGAGGGCGCCAGTGCACGTGCACGCGCCCCACCCACATGCCCCCATGCCCCGCCTTTTCGTTTTGTTAAAAAATATTTAGGATATATTATGAATATTTGACCTATATTTTTATTTACGTAATGAGGTCTATTGGTGATATCTAACATCTAGAAAAATTTTGGCTTGTGACTAAAATCTCATCCTGTATATTAAAACTTATACATGTAATGCCATCTTTATATGTTTTTATTTCGAACAATACAAATTTTTCCGAAATAATATATGTTACGTGTTTGAAAGCTTATAAATATGGTAAAAGTTTTAATAATTAAGGTTTATTCAAGACAGCTTTAGTGATAGCGCTATCTGTTGTGAAGGATAATAAACAATTAGATAGCACCATGTGTGGTAAAGTATAGCAACTAATTAGATTTCAGTTTATTTTACTGCATATATTGTATAGATAATTGAGCAATTCCAGGGCAATTTTACTTTTTTTTTAGAGTTTATTAAATCCCGTTGAATAGAAAATCAGAAAATCGAAATTTTCGATATTATTTACACATTATATTGAGAGATTTGTATTACAACCCTATATATACACTACAAAAGAACGAAACAATAGCGTATAATTTAGTTTGTGTTACATTCTTAGTTTGACCTATGGACTACAGGGCTAACATGCTCATCGCTGTCGCTTCATGATCTCGTGTAGAAATCTACGTCGAATAAAAATATTTCAAATACCGCAAAAAGACAAATTGGTCCATCCGTTCAACAGTTAATTATAATGAGCGTTTACATAGTATGCCTACACACACATGCCTATATATAGAGGTCAGGTCGAGAATGGTTAGAATAGCTTCTCATCACCTCAAAACTTCGGCATCTGACTAAAACTATTATCGAAAATCTAACTGAAACAGTAATTTCCCGGATTTTTTATTTGTAATATATTCGGGTTTTTAGAAACTACATTTCACGTTACTTAAATAAAGATTTTAATTTATTTTTTTAGCCTTATTGATAATTCACTCTTATTTAGGTCTATTATTTTTTTTAAATGTGTATTTTTTCCAATTTTAAATTCTAGCTCTTTGAGTTTGCTGTAATCTCAAGATATCTTATAATTTTCATGCAACAATAAAAAAACTTGTAAATGTATGATTATGACGTTACTTAGCCATCCTATTGTTCTATTAGAATATTTCTTGTTAGTATATAACTCCCCTATTTTACGCTCTCATTCTTCGCGAAGAATGAAAACGTGAAATAGGTAATTCAGGATGCAGGGGGACAGTTCATTTCCCAAATGTCACCGTATCATCAACCTAAGTACAACTTGATAAAAAAATACAGCGGCAACAAAATCCCTTTCCGATCCCATAAAGAAATTAAAATAATTATATTTTATTTAAATATAGGCATTGTCTGGTTTAATGTCTAATTACTTCTTTTACACTTAATTCCATAGAATAAATTAATTTGACAGCAGCGTTTGGTTTGAATAGAGTCATAGGGGTCGAAGGGACATTGTGCAATTTTTCGTGGTTGAAACCAGCGTGCGGGGATTTCTCTTTGATCACCGGCGTGCGGGGACCCTGCACACTGAAACTCAGACTAAAACTCGCCAGCTAGGTATAGTATGAGTAGTTAGACGGTAAACGCAGAAGAGAACTCCTAGTCAATTCGTGCTTTTATGCTTAATTCTTTTTATAACTTAGTGAGATTGGAATAGTTATTACTACTTATTGCTTATATATGGATAGATTTAAAAAATATATTAATAATGTTTTTACTGCCTTAGGATCAAACTTCAGAAAAATACTTAAAGCTTATCCGTCTGGTCAAAGAAATATATCCCAAATTTATTGTTTTAAAAGCAAGAAGTTTCGTCTGGACGATTACTTGAGCAGTGAGAAGGCTATTTTCTTTTTATAAAGCTTCTCGTTTCATTAAAACAGTATTTATTAATTTATAAAAAAAATCTCAACAAGATGTGTACCAGCGTTATAAAATTCAGCAACACAAGTAAAACGTGTGACGTTACTATCCGTTTAACTAAACTTAACTGCAGCCAAGGCGGTCAGTATGGAATTAAAATTTGCCCCAAACCACGAAATGCTGAAGCCCACGAGCTAATCCGTCGGTGGCTTAAACAGCGTATTTCCTGCCGGCTTAAATATTAAATAGTTTAGAGTGAGGCAAGGCGCGTTCTCCACTAAAGCTTTGCCAAATCTTGTACCAGCTGCGCCATAATATTTCGTATCTGGTTAAGGCATTTGAATAAGTTGGATTTTTTTTTTACTTTCGTTGTTAAAAAAATGTTTTCGTGTTGTTATGCCATTTCCAAACGTTTCACAATATAGAGGCAAAAAAGAGGGGAAGTGCTTAAAGTGTTAAATACTAACTGTATATACATATTATGTACACATTAAATATCAAACTGATAAACTTAATTTTGTTAAAAACGAAAGCTTATTCTATATTAAAAACTAAGTACTTTGAAATAAATATACCATCCAAATCAGTGCAGTGCCTCAAAGTGCCCAAAAGACTGGCGGCATTATCTCGCTGCATAGCAATGCTTCATCATCATCATCAGCCGATTTTTACCCCACTGCAAGGGCTTAGGCCTCCCCCAGGGTGAGTAGGGGGTTTGAAGCTTAAATCTACCACGCTACTCCACTGCGGGTTGGGGATTGTAACGACCGCCATCTATCGACAGCGTCCGGGACCGATTGCTTAACGTGCTCTCCGAGGCACGGAGTCGATGATAGTTAATGTACTTAAGTAAGAAAAACTCATTGGTACACGCCCGGATTCGAACTATGGCCCTATGGCCTTATAAATTTGGGACACGTTCGTTAGCCCTAAGTAAGAGCCAGCCCTCCGGTCACAGGAAGCTTCGTCGGTCAGTCGATAAATCTTGGATACATCGTACAATATTTAACACTACATATTTAAATATTGCGCTGTGTATTGAATCCTTCGTGTACAAATCAGACTCGTATTTGGCTGGTATTTAAATAACTATTTTAGTTTTTTAAATATACTAAAAATGTCAAGTGTTAAAGTGACAACTTCCTCATTTCCTTTAATTTATGCTAGAATCAATGAAAATTAAATACCGGTAGACAGGTGCGAGCAGGCGCTTCGCCAATAAATCGCTTTTCTTGCTTAAAATAACTTAGATTCATACAGTAATAATATAACGTCCTTATTAAAAATTCACACCACCCGTCCCGCTGTGTCCGCGTCACTTCTGTCCACTCTAATGTCTAGTTGAGTCAGTCGCTGTGTACCTACCGAGCGCCGACGATACCTTGTGGTATGAACATATCAGACTTGGCAATTTCGTTCTAAGTATATGAAGTATTATGACACAAGTGACGTTACAGGCTTTATGAGGAGTTTCGTATGTTTAAAGTATATTTTTTCCAATCCATCCATCCATCAGCCCACATTCGTACACTCCTGGACATAGGCCTCTCTCAGGGCACGCCACACTCCTCTATCCTCGGTCATCTTCATCCAGCCACTACCGGCAACAAGCTTTATATCATCGGTCCAGCCGGCGTCCAACACTACATTGCCGGTTCGTGGTGGCCACTCAAGTATTTTTTTAATCGGAGTTAAATTAAGCGAAAGTTCATCAACCAGTACAAATATTATGAGTGCTACATAGAGCAATATGTAGATAGCACGCGTTTCAATTTGAAGTTTCAAATACTTCAAAAAGTAACCATGTTATTTAACAATCAAATTTTATTATAAATGATTTAGGGTATCATGGAAAAGGACACTGGTTTTTTTTTATGGAGGAAACATTAACAACTTGAGACCTCGCACAAATAATTTATTAAATAACTATTATTTTATTTAAAAAAAAATAAAACACGTAAATAAAATAAAGCAAATAAAAATAACATTAAATACACAATCAAACCGATTTTTTAAATTTAACCTCGGATTTCAAAAAAAGTTTTCAAACTTTTGTATAATGATTGCGACTTTGGACCGCGAATTCGCAGAGCTCATAGGCCGACAACACAAATAATTAATTAGGTATTTCATAATTTGGATGTTCATTATAAGAGACCGCTTCTAATAGAATCATAGATCTCCGCACTAAGCTTTAAAACTTGCAGACCGAGCCCGCGTAGTTACCCTCATATATAATTCTAAACTCCACTTTTGTACCTCCCTCTGGGAAATAGAGGTCTGAAGTTTCGTTCAACTTCATACCAAAAGCTGTGCTGACTAAATAAGGCTCTATAATGGAGCATGACTTGAATGTGCGAAAATTAATATTTCGACTCAAAGCTAATTTAACAGATTTTTATTTTCTGCTGGAAATTATTTATATACTTACACACTATATATATTATAAATAATGGAAATTATTAAATTTAACTTAGTTAATACAGAGCTATGAAAACGTAAAACTGCCTAATACAGCCAGATAATCGCATGAAGTGTTTCTTTGAAAATTTATTAATAAATTTAATGTAAAATCGTGTAGCATTAATACCAACAAATTTAAATTTTAAACGTATATACGGATTCTAGAAAAGTAAGTACTTATTTAAGTTACGGATTAGTAATGAAGAAATCCGCAAAAAAATTGCCTGTCCGACATAGCTCGCATAATTATCTAGTTAAAGTGACCGCTGGGGAAAAAAGGTTCTTAAGAGGCAGCCACGACCATGCTACGACAGCCGGCAGACCACTAGGTGGACTGATGACTTGTAAAAGGTGTTGTTGAGAACAATGAGGGAGCCCTATATCCAGTAGTGGATGACCCACGACTGAAACGAGAATGGTAATGAAACGCTTTCTCGACGAAATTTAAAGTTGCTCGACGCATTGTTAAGCATGCGAAATAAAAAATAAATTCGATAGTAAATAATAATCATTTTACCAACGAATATAGTAAAACATAAATTTCAGTGATATTTGTAAAATTATATGCCAATACAAACGATACTTTTAAGTGATCGCCTTACCAAAAACTATTAGCGCCAGTAAAACAAAGGTAGCATAAGGTTTTGTAATTTGTAGGAAATTAACACAACGACATAGCCGTCTCAGTCAATATTCGAAAATATAATCCATGTAAAGAAATTTCTATTATTAAAAAAAAACATCTTCAAACCGAATAAAACCGTATGTATTATTATTTGCGTTAAAAAATATAAATGTATCTTTCTTTAAACTTTTTTCTAGTGAATCTGTAAGTTACGTTTTTATATGTTCTTAAATAACAGAGAAAAAATAATCAAACATAACCAGTTTTATACAAATCTTTCTTTTTATCTTCTTATTCTGCTAAAAACTAACAGATTTTTTTAATTATATGGATTCTTATTGTGTCTAGTGTATTTCCTATTATGAACTTTTAACTGTAAATAAATACATATTTTCTTTTATGAGCATTTAGAAAATTAAGTTATTCTCGAAGACTTGAAATAAATAATGGTAGAGGTTGCCTATGGTCAAGGATTCGAGTCGTTTGGAGTCCTTCTCTGGCATACTATTGCTTGTCTGAAATGCGGTATGCATGTTACAGAATCATCTGACCTTTTTTGATGTTCTTTTTATGATAATAATAATAATAATAATAACACACACAATCACAACAACGTCTTGGCCCCAAACTAAGCATTAGCTTGTATTTTGGGTACCAAGCGAAGACACCACATACATATAACAACCAAGACCCGGTGCCAATATTAATATTCATCATATAAATACTGACCCGACCAGGGATTCGAACCCGGAACCTCCAGCTTCGCAGGCAGGCTCGCTGCCCACTAGGATAAGCGGTCGTCGATCAGTAACGCCCTTATTTATTTATTTTCAAAAATTAACCTAGTCAAAACTTGTTCCAAATCATACTATGTATGTATAAGACAAAGTAGTTTTTAGATCCACTATTATATACAAAGTGACGTGTGCAAAACAACAATCTTTCCTTATGCTTGCAGACAAACTAACTGGCAGTAACTACCCACTTCATTAATTAATTCCTTGTACGGCCGGACTCTGTAAACATTCGACTCGGAAAACATAAAAAAGGTCCATTGCGAAATCTCTCTAGCGAAACATCAAACTCGATTGAATCAATTTAAAACTCGGGATCCGCTACCGAAAATCTCATCTCGAAGGGGTCTGGGAGGCCTGCGTCCCCTAATTATATGGAAAGGATGGGGCAGAAGGGCCGGAGGGTTGAACAAGAGCTAAGGGTGTAGGCGGCCAAAATGGCGGCGAGGTAAGATTTGGACCTATTCATTAAATCTTCGTGATTTATGGGAAGGATCCGCTCGCGCCATCTGCCGGTATAATATGATAAATTGTTATGAAATTTTGATCGCGGATTATCGGTACGCATATGCTGCTTGTGTACTTATTTGTGAGGGTTCGTGAAAATGGATATTAATTACTTGCCTTCCCTTGAATAATCTTCGTGAAAAAAAGTTGCTTTGCATACGCATATATAAAATTCATCCTAAAAATTTTCATTACCATGAAATGTACAAATATAGTTTTTTTCTGAGCAAACAAGTGCATTTTCAAATTTCCATCAACAAAGTTTTCTAATTTTCAAAAGTAAATTAAGGTTGTCTAACAGATTTTGCTATCTTTGATATATAAAGTACTTTCCTTCCAGGGCCTTTTCTTTCGACTCGTCCTGTATAATTTAAATTAAAATAAGTAATTAACATAATTAAATAAGTTAAATTAAAAGGTTTGAAAAAAATCTTGTAAAAAACCAACTATGTGATTATTAGGACACCTGCACCTTCACGACTTTAGATAGCAAAAAGTAAACTAAATATGAACTTACGAAACATATTACTATAAGGTCAAAAGTGTTTTAACGTCTTATTAGTACCAAATCAGTGTTGTCATTCTCACACCTTGTAAAAGTTCACTGATTTTTAGATTGCTATGTATACATTCTTGATGACTAGAAATAAATAGAAAATACCTACTTGAAGGAACATGCCTGCTTAACATTTCTAACCTTATTATAATGTCCCATATAAAAACCATCTGCTTGCGAGTGTAACTTGTAACTCGTAACCAGTTTTTTTCTGGTTCCTTAAATTGTTTCGTAGGTCCTTACTTTTCCTATTTTACTGGTTAATGATGGGGTTTTACAGGAGAAAGCTTCAGGTGTTTGTGTTTGTGAAAAATAAGAATTAAAAATTACGATGTTAATTGGACGTTAGTTTCAGCTTTTGTTAAAATTAGTTAAAAAATGTGACATGTAACAAAGTTACAATTTTTGAATATGAGATTAACTATTTACAGCTCAGTCGTAATATATACCATACAGATATGGTCAATACAACTTTATTGCACTCGGCTGCACGTTTAATGTCAGATTTATATTTTCTCCCTATAACATAGGTTAAATTTTAACTTGTTTATACCATACCAGACCATACAATACCACCACTTCAGCCCATTAATGAACCACTGCAGAGACTTAAGGTTCCCCTCGGGATGAGGAGGCTTGGAGTTTAATCCACAACGCTGCTCCGATGCGGATTGGTGGATTTTATCCACTACTATCTATTGATGGCAACCAGAACCGACGGCTTAACGTGCTCTCCGATGCACAGAGTCAGTAATGGTTACGTATGTAACTTAGAAAACTCATTAATACATGCCTTGCATGGGATTCGAACTGCGGCCGTCTAAACAAGACGCGGGCTCGCTACCACTCGGACATCTGTCATCAATAATACACTACTCTATAATGCAAGTATGAAAACAGTAAAATGTACCGAAAGAATAATTTACACAGATGTTTGATGAATGATAGACGATATTTTACTGCGCGGTAAAATTTTCGACTAACAGGAATGCAGTATTTTGCGGTATGTTGCTCACGCTATATCAGTGTGTAGGAAGCGTGTTTTTGTAACTTATTTTAGCTATTTACCTGTACCTACTTGTAACATGTTTATAAAACATACGAATACCAGAGCATTATCCCATTCGTCCCTCAACCCGAGCCCCCTTAACCCGAACCGATAATTCACCCGCACGTACAACCCTTGAGAAAAATCGCCCGAAAAAGAAGATTTAATTTGGGCCAGTTGTGTTACGAAGGTAACCCAAGCCGACCCTTTCCCGGGCGAGCCGATAATCCCAGTAAATGTAGCGATTTGGGCCGCGCTCTCCGCTGTTTGATGTTTTAACGGCCAGTTCCGTCTAAAACTCTGTTTATTTAGGTAAAGCCTTTTTATGTAAAAGTAGCGCGGACGCACTGACGTATACAAATTAATGAGGAGACTGAAAAAAAAACTGGTCAAGAGCGAATCTGAATCCCGCAACAACCAGCACTACCATAGAGATAATATAACTAGACTAGGCAAGCTCCAAAGCCCTGTTATGCAACGGTTGAGCATCGGTTGTGCATGGGAGAAAACAGGATGGAATATAATTGTACCATAGTATAAATCAAGGTACTCCTACGTCATTTTATTCTTAGTCTTTTTCTATTGAGACCCGCAATTCGAACTGACTTGCCTGTTCTATTCTATTATCTCTATGAGCACCACCTTTCGGGTCGAACATGGTGTAACAAAAAACCGTTTATATGAGTTCTTACATACCAAAAAAGTGCTACTTTTTTATCGGTCACTCACAGTCACTGGAAAAAATACTAAATATATTTAAATATTCTTGGTTAGAGTTCAATTTGGTCTAACGACTGCAACAGTATTTTGGTATCTAAAAACTCATATACACGGTTTTTTGTTACAACATGTTCGACCCGAAAGGTGTGGGCAGGAAGATATTGGTGGTTGCGCGTAAGCATAATATAGTAATCATTATATTCATCGTGTGGCTGGCGCAGCTGCTGAGCCTGCGGCCCGTCTGCAACACAAGAAATACACAATCTTAGCAAAATCCTATATCTTCGTTTCTTTTGCTGTGGAGATGACGAGCTGTTGGAGCCTCGAGGCCAGAAATTTAATTAGGAGCATCGGCCGCCGACTTAAGGAGAGTGGATGTGACCTCCGCTCGGGCTCGTTTCTGATGCAGAGGCTCGCCATAGCAATACAACGCGGTAATGCTGCGAGCGTTATGGGAACCTGTGCGTCGGGTTCGCCAGGGACTGGTTATTTTTAGCTTTTTAGATTGTATATATAGACCTTATAATTGTAGTTTAATTTGTAGTTTATAATGTATATTTTTTGTTAATTCTATAACTAGAAGGTTGACGTACATCTGCATTATCATTTAAAAAATATTATTATTCATAAGAGATCAAAATTGTTTAATCGTAGTCCGCTGCTATAAGTAGGTAAACAAAATTCTAAGGTGAAATTGTAAGTTAACTTACGTAAAACACCAATCCGCCGTTTGCGCTTATAATAAAGAATTTTGATTTCACATGAATGATAATTAATTTTTAATGATAATTATTTTGTTCAAAAAAATGACATTATTACGATTATGAGGATCCACCCAGAATTTCGTGCCCACCCTTTTCGGGTCGAACGAGATGTAACCGAGAAAAAACCGTGTATATTAATGTAGAAAATGGCAAAATTTTAATTTTAGAAACCTAGGAGATAGTGGGAAAGAACGTTATTTATTTCGTACGTTGTAAGGAATATAATTAAAATTTCTGTGCAAAAATGTAAAAAAAATATATTTTGGTGTAGGTACGTAGAAAAAGTTTTTTTCAAAAGACTCACAAAATACAAATAATAGGAGAATTTTACGAAAGCAAACTAAGCCCCATTTAAATATAAAATTTATTGATTTGATTGGTGAAATATGTGCTAATCACCAAATCCTAAAATGACAAATTTCAAATATCTAAGTAGCGTGGTTCCCGAGGATATCGTCTATGACCGACCGACGGAAAGGGAAGTGATCATGAAAGAGTAAATTTTTTGAAGTGAAAACTTCTTTATCATCGTTGTGATTTGAAAGTCGATGAAACGAAAAAGCGACAGTAAAAAGAGACAGACACACAAATTCATAAGATTTAACTTGGGAGAAAATGAGATAGGAAGCATTATACAGTGTTTCTTATGTTCGTGGTTCTATTTGTTTCTCTGCTTGTATTTGTTTTTATACCCCCTCCACTCGTGTTTACTCGTTTCCAAGGCATAGTGGGAATATCCCAATTTGTCGTGATAGCCCAAAGCGAAACAAACCTGTCTCAAATTTATATGGCCATGGGGCCATGGTACGAATCCGGGCGTGTACCAATGAGTTTTTTCTAACTTAAGTACATTAACCATCACCAAATCCGTGCCTCGGAGAGCACGTTAAGCAGTCGATCCCGGGCGCTGTCAATAGATGGCGGTCGTTACAATCCCCAACTCACAGTGGAGCAGCATGGTGGATTTAAGCTCCAAGCCCCTCTTACCCTGGGGGAGGCCTAAGCCCCTGCATTGGGGTGAAAATTGGCTGATGGCGTGAAGAAGAAGTGAGTGGGAATTTACTTGGGTCTCAGCGTTGTATGTGTGTTAATACGTGTTTGTGCGCGCATGCGTAGTACAAAGTTTGAGAAAAGGCATCACAACAACCGTGGTGTTTTGTATACGTGTACGTATTATTTATAATAAAATTCTTCCAATATACCGAAAACGAATGCAGAATATTGTCGCGATTACCGAAAAAAGGACAAACAAGATTAAAAAGACAGCAAAAAATTCAACGGAACGTGTTCGTGAATTTCGTGCACGCCGAAAAGCGTGGTTGAATGTGAAAAATGATAGTTCTTATCACCTACGCATAATGATGATTTTACTGTTCAAAATACTGAAACTTCTCGAAATTTTACATTCGTCTCATTATCTTGAAACCAAAATTTATGAAGGTTTCATTTCTACTACGTGTCAATTGCACTCATGTTTTTTTTTTATTTGAGTAAGAAAACCATATGTAATTCCTAGTCGCACACCAACCGATCTGTGTAACGGTAACTGAGCTAATTCCACAAAACGAGGGGTCCACGCGTGCTAATATTGTATGTAAGTTAGTGAATGCCACTCATGTTTCATTGGATTTCGATTGCTTTACCGCTACACTTTTGATTACGCTAAACTTGGTTAAGGTCTCCCGTCGAAATAAATCTGTGTCTGTTTATAGTTCAGTTCTAAACTGATTTCTACAGAAAAAATATATGTAACAGGAGAAAACCTGTCTCAAAGCGCTATGTCTATTTTTTTCGTCAACTCGTTTAGTTGTTTTAAAATAAAAGTTTCAAAAATATTTATTTATTTATTTATACAGTAACAAGTTACAAAGTGAAACTTAAGTTAGATGTTAAATTCGAATATACATGTTGAATTTGCAATTCAATTATAACTCTAATTAAATGTAATTATGGTAAACTTTATAAGCTAATTAGAGCTAATACAAAAAAAATAAAAATGAAGACAATGATAAATACATTAGTAAATAAAAAACACTTCAACCAAACAACAGAACGCATTTTGTACTGAATAAACACAACAGTAGGTATGCCACTCAATGACAATTACAAAACATTTCGAATTTTGCGTTTGAAATCATTTAGTGTATCACAGATTATATCTCAATCATCTTTTAATAAATTATTGTAAGAACGACACATTCCTATGGGTGGATTATTTTGTGACACCATATTGTTACAGCTAGGTAGGGCAAATAGACAAAGTTTACGAATCGATCGCTGTTGCACCCTAAAAAATAATTTGGTGATCAGATCGCTGTCCAGGTGGTGATGTATGATTTTATACAAAATAGCAATATCGTGAAAGCTCTGTCGAGATTTTTCTGAGAGAGACTTTTTAATTGAATCGCAGCAGTCTGTCAATGTAATCAGGTACAAAGCGTCTGAATTTCAGTTTAATACAAGCATAACGAACAAATCGCTTTTGTATGGGTTCTATTCTCAGACTATGTACAGCATAGGCCAGTAGCCAAACAGATGAGCAATACTCCAAAATTATGCTGTAAGTAACTGATGCTGTGTAAAGAATCAATAGGCTGGAAATTCTTTTGAATGGTTTCGTTGTGCGTATTATGCCAACACTTTGTTTGCCTTTGATATAATGTAGTCATAGTGCTGCCTAAAAGACAGCTCAGAATCGATGATCACACCAAGATCTCTAATAGAGTGCACCCGCTCGAGAACGCCACCGCCTACTACATAGTCAAAATTTAAGGGAAATCTGTTTTTTCGTGAATGATAGTATTTGGCATTTTGCAACGTTAAGGGTCTAATATGATTTTCTTCGATATTTTTGTTCTCAAAATAATGATCCGTAATGATCAGGGCTTTCAAAAAACAGAAAGCACATGAGCTTTTTATTAATAAGGCTAATAATGTTAGAACATACTTTAGAACATGCTCATTTCGTGAGTGGAAATAGACATTGTTGCGACGAGTGTTTTATAGGATTTTTCGAGAATTTGCTCCTGTCATCTCTGTCACTCATGAACGGGTCAAGGATGAGGGATTGAAATGGAGATAGCTTCTCCAAATTCAAGGCTCTGTGGAAAGACTATCGCCTTGGAAGTCACGCTGCCGCCGATGCCGACGAAGTACGAGGACCGATACTGTAGTTACTTTTAAAAATTTAACGAAAATGTGGATAAAATAAATGAAAATAATACAAAATATATAATCCAAACTGTGCCGATGTGATGTTAAAAATGTTGTAGTACGAGCAGTACGTGAAAATTATATTAAATCGAAAAAATTACTCAATGGTTTTAGGTATAACCAAATTATGAAGGTTTCGATTCTCCAAATATACCGAGATTGGGATATCGGTGTATGACGTTACATCCTGTACATATCGATACGACCTTTCACAATAATATCAAACTTTGTTTTGGATTAAAGTGTATTTTGTATTAAATTGTTTTCAACTATACCTTATTGAATTCTCTGCGGATGATGAAATTCTAAAACATCCCAAATTTTGAAATATAGTTATAAACTGGATTTAATATGCCGATGTTGATCACGTGTGCCCCAATTGTAGTAATTTCGCCTTTCTGTAAGGAATCCTAACATAACAACTGAAATACAACTAGGTGCTATTCGTTTTTGTGCATAAAAATTTTTTCAAAGCAAAACAGTTGTAGGTGAGAAAATGTTAGTATCCTATTGTATACTAATATTTGAAGAGATGTTCTTAAATTGAAGCCGATGCCAATCAGGTAGTCGGCACTCTATGGCTCTCAGACGCCTGACACCGACATGCCCTCTCGACCACCTGATTGCGGCTAACAAGTACACCTTGGATTAACATGAGTACTATCTCAACAATTGAGGCAATAATAAAAATCTATGTTTTAACATCTATTTAACATACGCGTGAAATTGTATTCAAGTTAATGCCCGTTTTACTTATCGCGTAGCTACGAATATTATCATACGGCATTTTATAAACCTTTCATCAAATATGTTCGCCTTTTTCTTGGTTTAGAAAGATTTAGGAAGTTACGCCATATCAAAAATATCTTGTGAAATAAAAACCAATCCTTCAAACCTTGGTATTTCATAGCTCTCTAACTCCTATTCTCTCTAATTTGCAATATACACTGAAAGGTTTTTTTTCTATTGTCCAATTTAAGGAAATAAATGCGAAAAAAATATAGCTTACCTACAAAAAAATTACAATTAACATTTGAAATTCAAAAAATAGTTTTAAAAATCCTAAGCAATGTGCACGTTTAAATTATAATAAAAACTTTTTTTAATTAAATATGAATTCAAACACGTAAAAAATGGATTTAGAGAATCACGTGTTTTTCCAATTCTATACTACAAGGAAGTAGGTAGGAAAGCTTTTGACAAATTGTCACTCATTGGCCGCTACTTGTGGCGTGATTATAATATACCTAAGCCGATTGGAGTTAATTTTTTTGTAGACTTATTTCTGAGGATCAATTCCCATGTCGATCGCTAATACTTTTCTCTCGCAAATTTACGAACACCGTTGATTGACAAGCGAAAACACTTTATGTGCATTCACAAGGCCACAGCTCTCATTTTTTTAGCTATAAAAAGTCACTCGCTATGCAACGACCGGTTAATCACCACTCACCAATCACTCATGAGTTTAGAAATAAAAATACATTTAAAAAAAAAACACATACACATTTTGCTCACAAATTTGCGACCGTTACCGTATGGTCGTTAATTTGCGATCAAAATGTGGCATTACGTATATCATCATCATCATCATCAGCCCATTTTTACCCCACTGCAGGGGCTTAGGCCTTCCCCAGGGTGAGGAGGGGGGCTTGGAGCTTAAGTCCACCACGTTGCTCCACTGCGGGTTGGGAACTGTAACGACCGCCATCTATTGACAGCGTCCGGGACCGACTGCTTAACGTGCCCTCCGAAGCACGGTGTCAGTGATATTGTGTACTTAAGTCAGAAAAACTCATTGGTACACGCCCGGATTCGAACCATGGCCCTATGGGGCCTTATAAATTCGAGACAGGTTCGTTGCGCTCTGGGCTATCACGACACGACCGTATTACGTATATACATCAATGTAATAGCAATTATCGGAAATTGTTAAGACGTATTATATGTAATACCGTATCAAATTAGAGAGGATATGTCATTATTTTGTATAAACTGGAATAAGGGTCACCGTGAGCCGCCATTGTGCGTGGATTGTCGTGACGCGTTGTCATTTATAGATTAATTACCGCTTGCACGATGTGTGCTAATATAAATACAACTGTAGAAGAAAAAGCGTGTGTTCGTATCTTTGTTCCTAGATTGATGAAGGAAAGAGATATCCAGAATAAATAACGTAATAATAACGTATACATCACAACAACGTCTAGGCCCCAAACTAAGCATTAGCTTGTGTTTTGGGTACCAAGAGAAGACACCGCATGCATATAACAACCAAGACCCGGTGCCAGTAACAATATTCGTCATATAAATACTGACCCAATCTGGGATTCGAACCCGGGACTTCCAGCTTCGTTAAAGTTAAAAAATTGCAGTTTTTCTTTACATCTTTACGGTGCTGCTCTATTATTTTGAGCATTCCGTTAATATTATGTCATCTGCCCTTAAACGGGTTTCGCTTTATATACAGGATGTCCCAGAAATCAACGTCAAACCGGAAAATCGTGATGAGGAAAGTAGTGACAGTTATCAGAAAATTATAAAAAATATTTTAGTCATGCACTTTTAAAATTATGGGCACCAAAATAATCGAGAAAACTAACACTCTGTGATGATTTGAGGCAGTTATGTTTTTATTTTAGACTGAAATTTACGGAAGGGATTTTCAGGGTTAAATAAAGACAAAGTAAACAAAGAAAATAAAAATTTGCAGTCGCAGTACGTAAAAATTATCACAGCGCCAGTTTTCTCGGTTTTTTTTTTTGGTGCCTACACAGAAAAAAATTTTTGGTTATAAGTAACAAAAAAATGGATTACTCGGTACCTATAAATTGTGACAACATAACTACCTGCTATAAGTAATCAAACTCAGTTGTAACAGCTTACCATCCAGTAGCTTGCATTTTAACTAACTTTGGTTAAAAATCATCTACATCATCAGCCCATTTTACCCCACTGCAGGGGCTTAGGCCTCCCACAGGGTGAGGAGGGGGTTTGGAGCTCAAATCCACCACGCTACTCCACTGCGGGTTGGGGATTGTAACGACCGCCATCTATTAACAGCGTCCGGGACCGACTACTTAACGTGTTCTCCGAGGCACGGAGTCAGTGATAGTTAATATACTTAAGTCAGAAAAACTCGTTGGTACACGCGCGGATTCGAACCATGGCCCTATGGCCTTATAAATTTGAGACAGGTTCGTTGTGCTCTGGGCTATCACGACACGTAAAAATCATCAAGGTTTTGCTATTTTCATGGTAACACAACTAGTTTTATCTACTTTTTTCAGTATAATTTCAAAAGTGCATGACTAAGATTGTTTTATATTTTTCTGATAACTGTCCCACTTTCCGGCTTCACGTTAATTTCTGGGACACCCGATATATACAACCATTACGTATTCCGAAACGGATATATATATGTAACATGGTTTCGTACATAATTGTTATCAACTCTATATAATAATGCTATAGCAAAAAGCCAGCCCCAACAAGGTAAGGGTCGTCCACAGAATTTATTAGACCTTTATTTGTCCTATTCAGCAAATTACAAACGTGAAATACGCTTTCATTTATTTACAAAGACCTCTGTAGATGGGACGGGGTCCGGAGACCGAAAGTTAGCTAAAAAAAAAATCCACCTGATTACCATCGCAATTCCCAAAACGGAAACGGGTCCCTTTTGTTATTCTCAAATTAGCCAATCCTCAAGATAACAAAAACAGCCCTTTATATCTATAGGGTAATATCTCCCTTTTATATTAAAGAGAAAATTTATTCAACTTGGCAATTTCCATGCGAGGGCCGGGTTTTAACTATCTTTCTGTACGCATAATCCGGGGGTGGCAGTTATACTTATGCATGTACCTGCGCAGGGCTGGATTAGATGGAAGCGGGGGTCGCAGAAACCCTATAAAGGGATGCGTACAACGTACTTCGTTATACTTTCTACACTTATGAAAATATTTAGATACGTTCAAAGGGTGGGATTAGGTACTGTTATAGAAACATGATTTTCAGACAATAATGAAAAATAACTGAAAACATTTATTTAAGTACGAGAATAACTACAAATAATGAAATTAATGAAATCCTATTGATTAAATACAATTAATTAAAAAAGTGAAACAAACTGTAATCTATAGAAAATTTAAGCAATGTAAAATGCTCCACATGATATTTTTTGTTCGAAAGCTACTTAAGAAAATAATAAAATATTCTATCGTATAAATATGACTAGAATGTAATGTACCTATTGCGGCCGGGAACAAACTCAATAACTAAAATATGTTTAGAATGAATATGTTTTGTTAATTTTGTTTGTCCTCGCTTGCAATACTTAAAACATTCAAGGCATATAATTATATTTTATGATAGTATGCAATTACACGTACATTCCATATTTCTCAAACAAAATTCTAGGGATTATAGAGCTAATTTTTCTCTTTTCAGTTAACATTTTTTTACGCAGTCCTGCTATTTTTTTTTTATGTTATCGTTTTTTCTAGAAACTAAATAAGTAAATAAATTCCCTAGTAATTCTCCCTAGGTCGAGATGAATGTCGTGATAGCCCAGAGCGCAACGAACCTGTCTCAAATTTATAAGGCCATAGGGCCAGGGTTCGAATCCGGGCGTGTACCAATGAGTTTTTCTGACTTAAGTACATTAACTATCACTGACTCCGTGCCTCGGAGAGCACGTTAAGCAGGCGGTCCCGGACGCTGTCAATAGATGGCGGTCGTTACAATCCCCAACCCGCAGTGGAGTAGCGTGGTGGATTTAAGCTCCAAACCCCCCTCCTCACCCTGGAGGAGGCCTAAGCCCCTGCAGTGGGGTAAAATGGGCTAATAATGATGATGAATTCTCCCTAGGGCTGGCGCTACATAAATCTGATTCTTTGAAAACTATGTGAGCCAACAACGAATCGATTCAGTCTGTTGTTTTTTCAGTTTACAAAAAAAATCTCTCCTTGTTATTTGATTCATAGACATCATATACAAACATTATACCTTATGTTACTCCCACAATCAAGACAAATCTAACAACATCTTCTATGTTGAAATCCATCAAACCCTTTAGGCTACAGAACATGTCACAGAAATGTCTATACACACATAAAGACAGACATACACTGAAAAAACATTGTATGTGATGATGGAAAAACGACTCATCTACAATAAAAACTTAAACAGTTCATTCAATTATGATCGATTTTGCAAATAATCACAATTAAATGATTTGAAGTATTTTTAAGATGTTGTTTAATATATTTTTTCTGAAACCTTAGATTGTTTTGAAAAAATCGATATTAGTATTTATTTTATTATATTCAGTAAATATTGAGCAAACAAATATTTTACTTATGTAAAATATTTCAAAAAATTGTGATTTTTTTTTGTAGAGGGAGTCGATTTTCGTTTCCTTCTCAAGAAATTAATTATGAAATCGTCATGATCTTGAAAGTTGAATTAAAGTCTTTGTCACAAAAAAATTATTCAATTGAAAATTTTATGCAAAATCATATGCGTATTACCCACAAAATTACATGATTTTTGTGTCGTTCATAGCCCTGCTACACGTAATATACCAACTCTGGTAAATGACGATAATGTGTAACGTGTCTAATAAGGGAATTCCCAAAAAAAAATTCTAAATATACATCAAATTTTTTAAGTAATTATATTCGATGTGTGGTAAAAATAAGCGCTGCGCGTTAACTTACCGTTGTATCGGGGGATGTATGTTCTATTTTTGTCAGTTGTCATAGTCTCTTAATCAATCTAGTAGTTTCGGAGTAGTGTACAGGTATTTGGGAAGAAGTTTATTAAATTACGAACTCATTTATAAGTGCTTTTAAAAGCTTTTTCCCATTGAAAGCGTTCAAAATTTTGAATACCATAAACAGTCGTTCTTAACAAGGATCTACGTAGATATACAAAATATTCGATTGCTTTCAAGTAGTTCCTAGCTCCAATAATTTCAAAGAATAATTTTTAGTATTAGTATCAGTAAATGAATCAAAGGAACTTGTATTTTAAAAAAAATGAAAAAAAAATAATAATAATGCATACATCACAACAACGTGTAGACCCCAAACTAAGCATTAGCTTGTGTTTTGGGTACCAAGCGAAGACACCACCTACATATAACAACCAAGACCCGGTACCAGTATCAATATTCATCATATAAATACTGACCCGACCTGGAATTCGAATCCGGGACCTACAGCTTCGTAAGCAGGGTCGCTACCCACTAGACTAAGCGGTCGTCCTTCCAAAATCCTCAGCCGCACGGTACTATACGTAAAAGCGGACGCTTTTTATATTTCACATATAGACTAAAGTACACATCAATATGCACTGGGTATATTTGACTAGCTAACTTGTGGTATATCGTGGTAATAACTTTAGAATACGTTGGTACGTCTTCAAACGGCCCTTGCTGTATCAACGAAGATACAATTTGACCCCCTCTGGGTATCAAACTCAACGCACTGATTTATGCATACAGATGAGAACTCCGGTCTATAATCATTTTCAAATTTTATTCCTAACTAGCTTTCCGCCCGCGGGCTTCGCTCGCGTGGACTACACAGTTGTACCAGGACAGGTACAGGAACGCGACGCTCCGGAACATTGTAGCACTTTCTAGAACATTCTGAAACTTAACTACCTAAGAAATCTCTATATCTAATATCGTAAAAATCCATTTAGCTATTTTAGCATGAAGAATAGTTATCCCCAAAGTCGGTCCCAAAATCAGTCAGCCGTTTTGAAGATTAATGATAACAGACAGACATACTAACAAACACTACAGTTTTTTATATGTATATAAAAATGCTTTTTACTCTTGACAACGCGCTCTTTAAGTTTGGAAAATTTCAGTAAAATATGATTAGCCGTTTTGACGCTTAGCCCGAACGAACAGATAGATAAACACACAGACAAAAACCAACTTATGTCACTCCTGATAACCTTTTTATGTCTGCAAAGATTCATAGAAATGATTTAGTCGTTTTGGAGATTAGCTGGAACAAAAAGACGGACAGACAACCACACGGACGAAAAGTTACATATATCACTCCTGACAATCTATTTTTAATGCTGCGTCGTTTCATTTAAATCTTTAAAAGTTTAGCTCGAACATACATATAGAAAGACAGACAGACAAACAAAAAGTAGCCTGTGTCTCACCCCCGGTAATGCCCTCTGTATCTCTGCAAAGTTTCATTTAAATCTGTTCAGCCGTTTAGGGGATTAGCCGGAACAGACAAACAGACAAAAAACTTGTTGGCAGTTATAGGGACTGCCGATAGAAGTAAAAACTTAGAACTCATCAAAACATCAAGTGTGAGTACCAACACGATAGGTCTGCGTTTGATAGTTTTGATAATATAAGTGTTTTAAAAATTTGGTCACGTGTCACGTGGTCACATAAATTTCACCAAAACATCAAGTTTGAGTACCAACACGACAGGTCTGCGATTGACGGTTTCGAAAATATAAGCTTTTAAAAATTTGCTCACGTGGTCACATAGATCTCGCCAAAATATCAAGTTTGAGTACCAACACGATAGGTCTGCGATTGATAGTTTAGAAAATATAAGCTTTTAAAAATTTGGTCACGCGGTTACATAGATCTCGCCAAAACATCAAGTTTGAGTACGAATACGATAGGTCTGCGATTGATAGTTTCGAAAATATAAGCTTTTGAAAATTTGGTCACGTGGTCACATAGATCTTGCCAAAACATCAAGTTTGAGTACCAACACATAACCTATGTCATCCCCGGTAATGCCCTCTGTACGTCTTCAAAGTTTCATTGAAATCACGTTAGCCGTTTCGGAGATTAGCCGGAACAGATAAACATATTGGCAGACAGACATACAAAAAACAGCTTATGTCACCCCCGATTATGCCCTTTGCATGTCTGCCAAGTTTCCTTGAAATCGATTTAGCCGTTTCAAAGATTAGCTCGAACAGACAGACAGACGGACAGACAGACAATCAAAAATCAGCCTATGTCACCCCTGATAATAACCTCTGCACGTCTGCCAAGTTTCATTGAAATCGGTTCAGCTGTTTCTGAGATCAGCTCAAACAGACAGACAGATGGACAGACAGACAAACAAAAAGTAGCCTATGTCACCCCCAGTGATGCCCTCTGCACGTCTGCAAAGTTTCATTGCAATCTGTTCAGCCGTTTCGGAGATTAGCCGGAACAGACAGACAGACAGACAGACACTTCAATTTTATTAATATAGATTTTGTTATTCTAGAGTTCTTGAATACATGTACGGTTTATTTGGAATTTTTTTTTTGTGACCGTATTTGTTAAATAAAGTGTTTTTAAACGTTCCCCAAAATGTGATTTTTTATTTGGTACATGCAAAACTCTATCTCTAATGAAATCTCAATTTATTGTTTAGTAAGCATGTTCAATTAAAATTTGTTCAGATATTTTGCATTGCGAACAAATTTTAATCGAACATGCTTACTAAATAGTAAATTGAGACAATGTAACCATTTTACTTCAAAATCTTTAGAGCTATTTGAAGGTCCAACTCCAGTAATTTTTTAATCGATACAGGAAACAAACACTCTAAGTAAAATTTCAATAATACAATATATTTACTAAATTTTTAGTTCAAAGTAGCTCTAAAGACTTTAAAGTAGATAAAGATAAGGTTACAAAATAAGATATCTAATATATAAAATTCTCGTGTCACAGTTTTCGTTGCCATACTCCTCCGAAACGGCTTGACCGATTTCGATGAAATTTTTTGTGCTTATCCGGTATCTATGAGAATCGGCCAACATCTATTTTTCATCCCCCTAAATGTTAGGGGTAGTCCACCCCTAAATTTTTTTTTTTTTTAGACAAAATTTTTAATTTCTATTTTTTTATGATACAGCTTACAAAAATACATACAATCCTCAATTTTCACCCTTCTACGATCAACCCTTATTTTTTAATAACCATTTTAGTAATTTAATAATTGCATAACTAAATATTATTTCGCAAAAGTGCAATTTATTTAATTAAGACTGACAGAAATTGTTGAAACGATAAATATTTGTGTTACGGGAACGAAAACGGGAAAGGGAAGAACGGGAAAGAGTTAAGACTGAAATAAAAAAGTTGTACTTGATGAGAATGGAAACAAAAAGGAAATGAGACCAGGGCCAGGAACGGAAACGATAAAATATTTATGCGATGGGAACAAAAACGGGAAAGGGAAGAACGGGAATGAGTTAAGACGGAGATAAAAAAGTTATTTTTGATGAGAATGGAAACGAAAACGAAGCTACACTAGGGCCAAGAACAGAAATAATAAAGTATTTTTGCGATGGGAACGAAAAAATGAAAGGAAGAACGGGAATGAGACAAGACTGAGATAAAAAAGTGATTCTTATGAGAAACGAATACTACCCGTGCGAAGCCGGGACGGGCCGCTAGTATATATATATATACCGCGTGTTCGGCTAAACGTAGTTTTAACTTTTGAGCGTGTAGAGTTTACCGAACTAAACAATAAGTTTGAAAAATTACTTAATCATGTTGTTCTCGGTAAGCGTTAGTTTGCGCCATCTGCTCACTTAAAACTATTTTGTTTAGCACTCTCTGTAAGCTAGGACTACGTTCGGCCGAACACGCGGTATATAATATACGGGATGTTCAGCGGAACGTAGTTCAATTTTAAACATATTTTTCTCGGTAATCGTTAGTTTGCGCCATCTGCTCACTTGAAACTTTTTGTTTAATTAGGTAAACCCTACATCTATAATTTAGGACCACATTCATCCAAACACCCGGGTGTTTGGACGAATGTGGAATAAACGAACCTACCAATATATACCGGTTTATTTTGGTAGGTTCGTTTATCGTTAGTATATACAAATTCTGTATATCATAAAAAATATAACGTAAGATCTGCTAAACATTGTTTTATTAAATGACAATGGACCCCCTTTTACCCTTGACAAGTATTTCGTTTTTCTATAATATATAATGTTATATACAGTGAAATTTTCAGCTTCCGCCATTGCGTTTTGTAGATATTTAAACTCGTCCCAAAGGCCTCATTAGCAAACTCTACCTGCGCGCGAACACTGTAATTTATCTCTTACACGATTACATTTTGTATCCATTTTCTTAAATTTATTGAAGCAATAATTTTCATTAGTATCCACTACGAAAAAATTAAAAAAAGAAAACCTCGTATTGAAAATTTGTTATGAATGTAAAAAATAAAAAATATAATTCTATGTACTTACTATGAATAAAGTTATGAAGTGAAACCAGTCTTCAAAACTTAAATCCGTGTCAAAAGCTCTTTGTCGTTACATTTCACAACGCGTGTCTCAGGTCAAAGTTCAATACAGATTGTAACTGCTTTACATTTAACCCTCTCCATTGAACCAGATTTTAAGTTGTGACCAGTTTGACCCGTGGTCAAAATGACCATACCGATCGAGTTATATGTCACACGAGTTTTGATTTAAAACTGTTAACGATTTCTATACGACGCATTGTAAATTAATTATTAGAGAAGAGACATTATTAATTTGAAGGTTATCTACTCAAACCAGATATTATTATTTGTATTTTATATTCGAATTTTAATACCACAATTTAATAAATTCATTGTCTTCTTCAATTTAATGAATTCGTCTTCAAAGACCACTTATAAACTATATGTTAGATATGCAGTAAATAATTTTTACATGTTTTTTTTTTATTTTTATACCTGCTCCATTCCATCAGCTCTTTTTATACCCCAATGTAGGGGCTTGGACCTCCCCTCAAGATGAGGGGGCTTGGAGCTCAAATCCACCACTCTGCTCCAATGCGGATTGGTGGATTGTAACGACCGCCATCTATTGACAGCAACCCTGTAGTGTACCTGCTACATATATGAAAACAGAAAACTAAATCCACAGACACTTTATGAAAACAAAAAATACATTTTTGCTTATGACAATGTTTTTCCTATAAAGTATACGCAAACGAAGTCATGAAGAAAACTTTGTAGATATGTTAAACAAACATTATATACACGTAGGTAATAGTTTGGCATTCTCTGGAGAATTATGTAATATGCAGTGCTTCGGACAATTACACTGGTAGCTAAAAGAAATTTTCACATAAATAAAACATTCATTCATTTCCTCTAAAAATCCCTCTTAATAATTAGAAATAGTTTAGAATGAGGTAGTCAGGCTACACTTTTTTTTCCCGCTATGTTTGTTTGTTCAGTAGTGTTTTGTGTGTCCATCTGTATACTTTGACGAGACGTGGAGGGCCTAGTATTGATTTGTTCATTAATTTTTGATGTTATGTTGGATTTGTTCTTTATAGAGTCTTCGATGCAACTTTCAGCTACTTTGTCGGATTTCCAACCTCCATGCCTTTTAAGAGTGGTTAAATTTGCTCCATTGTCAGCCAGGAGAGTCGCTGAAGTACGACGGAAGCAGTGCCCAGTATACAATTCTGGATTCGGCAAAATTAAGCAAGTAGCAATTGCCTTTGGCATAGTGGCAATTTTGTGTCTGCCAATCACCTGTTTTGTGCATTTATTATTTTTGTAGTATAGAAAAAATCGGTTAGATTTTACATCTGTTGGGCGCATACTCGTGTAATTTTGTACTATTTCCGCTGATTAATTTCAGACTACAAATGTGCGATCAATCTTTAAGTTTAAGTGTTTCTTAGAGATACAATTATCACTCCGTCATGGTTTTCGACTTCTATTACAGAAATATTGACTATTTCATTGCATCGACATGCTCTATATATTCCAAAAGTAACAGCAACCTGCAACAAAAACCAAAGTTTTTTTTTACAGAAATACTACGTCTGTTATCTACATATTAATACCGAAAATTTTAGAAATTTTAGATAATAAATTTTATAGTCCAGATATTCACTGTCTAGTGCTTCATTCAAAGAGATTTTCACATTAGATGATGTCAAAACTTGAGATTTTTTGCATTTATATCCGTCCGACTGCCTTTTTAGCATTGTAGTCAATTGTTGGTATTGTTTCATATAGTGTTTCATTAGTATTGTACATTTTTACATGAAATTTAACACCCAAATTGTACTTGGTTTTACTTTTGTAGCCATTTCACCAAAATAAGCTATGAAAACGTTTTCAGACAACGATTTAGATTTCCTTTCGTTTTTCCATTGAATAAAATTTTCATACGTTTTCATGTATCTGTCCTTCGATTTCGGTGGTAAACAATTTTCAGTAATAGCCTTTGCAGTTTCTTATATTTCATGTGGTGTTAAAATGTCTTCATCACTCGTAGAACTCATTTTAAATAATTGATAGGTAAAGTTAATATCAACTAATTATACTGACAACTGTATTACAATAATGAAAATAGCTTAGGTAATTTTGCCGCCAAATCGCCGCGTCCCAATGTCGATTTTTTTTTTACTTTTTTAAATAAATTTAATGGCGCATTCTTTTTTCGTGCCAGTTCGAATTCAATTAAAACAGATAAGTTACCTTTTTAGTTATCAATGTTCGGGTTTAAAAGAGTTCTTTCCATTTTCAAATTACATATTCGACCGCTCGAGCACGCCTGCTAAACAATTGCGGGACACTTTCTGGACTGGTACTGCAAGTGTTATTTATCTCAAAGAAGGTAGTGCAAGGTATAGTCGTATATCATAGCATCTTTGACAAAAACTTCTTTTAAAAAAAAAAACAGAGGTAAATTCTTAATAGCTTAGAAGTCCCATACCATTTATAATTTTATTTATAATTTATGTTATCGTGTAAAGTTAATTTTAAAATTTTCTTTATACGTATAATAGTTTAAATATTACTCAAATACCCTATCGCTTTTTTAAACTGTCTATGAATAAATTCGTACTCTATCCACTGACAGCCGCGTGCTTTAATGACAAACTACCAAAATCGTTTCATTTTAGTGATAACAACAATTTCTTATACTTTCCTTTAAATCAATATTATATATACATCGTTTACTAAATAAAAGTTGGCACAACAAATAAAAGTGATAATGACATTGAAAATAAGCTCTCCGCCTGTTGAACGGACGGGCGCGTGCAAAAAAAAAAACAACACGAATTCAATAAAACGTAAAAAAGCCGACATCGACAATAAGCTATGACGTCACAATTTCATTCATGGGTCAGCGTGTACTCACCGCGAGTAGTACAACATTAAAAACCGTTTCGATAATATAAATTACTACATTTCACTGGCGGCTTTGCCCGCGCAATTTGTTTTATTTTATTAAGTTGTTGGTAAAAATCGTATATTTATTATACTGACACAACATATCGCCCCACACATGTTTTATCAATGAATATCGAATGTGTTTGAAATGTTCATACGTTTGTATGGAATTAATTTCACCAATTTCACACAAGTACTAACAAACTGGTACAAACGTTAATCAACCGTTTTGGTTCCTATTTCATATTTATTACTTATTACGATGGAGTAAATTAATTTGACGGCAGCTTTAATATAGTCATAAATAAATAAATAAATAAATAAATAAATAAATAAATAAATAAATAAATAAATAAATAATAATAAATAATATCTGGGACATCCCACACAGCGCCATCTAGTCCCAAAGTAAGCAAGTATTATGCTTGTATTATGGGGTACTAGACAACTGATATATACTTAAATATTCTTTTTTTTAAATAATATATACATATATAGATACTACACCCAGACACGGAACAAATAGACATGTCCATGCACACAAATATTTGTCCCGAGCGGGAATTGAACCCGCGACCTTCGGCTCCGCAGTTAGGGTCTCTAACCACTCGGCCAACCGGTCAGTAAAAATGTTAGTTCACAGTATCGAAGTAACATTACGCAATTTCGCAGGGTTGAAGACTGGTGCGCGGTAATTTCACGGGGTGAAGACGCGGCGCGTGGCGATTTTGCGCACTGACACTCGAACTGAAAGTTACCATTTAGCACCAGCTAGCTAGAGAATGAGTGGTTAGACGGTAAATGCAAAAGAGCGAACGCAATTACTCAATAAAGTACTATTTCGCTTTGAACACTGAGAAAATTGTTCGTCATCATTAAAGCAATGAAGGACCACAAAAATAAAAAACCGAGTAAGTGCGAGTCGGACTCGCACACGAACGGTTCCGTGCCAACGTACAATATAAAAAAAAAACAGTTCCTTATACGGGGAGCTTCTTTCATTTTTATCCTTATTTTATTTTTATTATTTGTTGTTACAGCAACCATGGTAATACACACTCCATGAAAATTTCAAGTTTAAAGATCTCACAATTACCAATTAGCAAAAACGGAGGCAAAAACACGTTTCTTTTTAATTTTTAACTTTATTTTTTTTATAATTTGTTAATCTATGAAAATTTCAAGTGTTTACTATTACGTTTCAGAGAAGGTTACAGGCTTGTAACAGACGGACTGATGGACAGTGGTGTTCATAGGGTTGGTATCCTTTGGGTACGGAACCCTAGAAACTAGGAACACGAACAGGAAAAAAATAAGTTTCAGCGAAAATTATGATTACTATAACATAATTATCATCATCATCATCATCAGCCCATTTTTACCCCACTGCAGGGGCTTAGGCCTCCCCCAAAGTGAGGAGGGGGACTTGGAGCTTAAGTCCACCACGCTGCTCCACTGCGGGTTGGGAACTGTAACGACCGCCATCTATTGACAGCGTCCGGGACCGACTGCTTAACGTGTCCTCCGAAGCACGGTGTCAGTGATATTGTGTGCTTAAGTCAGAAAAACTCATTGGTACACGCCCGGATTCGAACCATGGCCCTATGTGGTCTTATAAATTTGAGACAGGTTCGTTGCGCTCTGGGCTATCACGAAACTATTACATTATTATATACACTATTACATATTATTATCATAATTATGCTGATGCGTAGTTTTCCTCCTCGATTTCCTCGTATTTATGATGGTCTCGGTCATCAATCGCTTTATTGATAGCGAATCGTCATATTATTTAAAGAACTCTTATCTTACTACGCATCTAATCGTATTGAAGCGCCATGTTCCCTACACTCAATACTAGCTGTAGCTCGTGGTTTCATCCGAGTTTTTTATTAGTAGGAGCCCATTTATTAGTCATTGTCAAATCTTATTCAAATTGGGCGGTTCATATGAGGCATATGAGTTTGGTCATTATTAATGGAAAGATGGCGGAAATGTAACCCTGACTTACAAATTGACCTACACAAAAGACAAAATTATAAATTTTTCATGTCTCATCATTTGGTCACGGAACCCTGAAAACTAGGTATATATTTCATGTTGTGTTTCTCTATCAGCTAATAAATCATAAAAATTTATTATATTTGTCAATTAACAATCAACAGGACATTTATAAATATTTTTGTCGTAGTTGATAAGCGAACCAATTCCACAACAATTCGAAAGCGATGACATTGTTTGCAGGCCGCGAAAGAAAATGCTACAAAAAAAAGAAAATAACAAACCTCACTGTTTGTTTCACGAACTTAAAATGAAAACACTTTTAGATAAAAATGTCTTGTAATATTAAGATAGACATTACTGTATTTCTATTAGCACATATTCATATAAAAATGACTGCGTTTGTTTGCATGTAGGTATAAATATTTTGCTGAGACTTTAAGCACCGTCGCGCGTCGGTCGGATAACTTCTGATAAAACGTGTGTAGACGCGACATCGAAACAGATATATTTTCTAGATTAGTAAAAATAAATCAAATCGTCGTTTTAAATAAACTAATAAACAACGAAGAAACCGTGTATGTTAGCAACAATTAAAAATGAAATGAAAAACTATATTTCCATATCTTTCGAATGAAACATAAAATGATTCATTCATTCCACGGAACCCAACGGAATGTAACAGGCATTTAGCGTGGCGTGATTAAAAAATAAATAAAAAGCGCGCTACATAATGAAATCGAAAGGTTTCCCGTCGATGGCCGGGAAAAACGGAAAACGGAAGTTGATGCACTTTCACGTGTGAGATTTTTTTTACTTTTTTCAACCGCAGCGGTTTCGGCGCGGTCGCTTACGATCTCACCGCTCGCAGTGTTTATATTATTTTCATGGCTTTGTAGATTCTAGTTTTATATAGTGTTGAATATTCATCTGAAGTTTTCTTCGAAGTATATACTAAATTCTTGTCCAGGAAATTAAAGGTATACCTGCACAAAAAACTGGTCAAGTGCGAGTCCAACGCACACGAAGGGTTCCGTACTACTGTATCATATATAAAGGACCTCCGTTAGTTTTTAACTTTATTTGGTTTTCATTATTTGTTGTAATCGAGTAATCGTTCTATGTCTATATAGATACATATATCCAAAACTATTAAACTTTCCAAAAACAGTGTCACTTTGACAGTTTAAAAGATATGACCCCTATGACCGATATCCAGATGACGCAGTCAACAGGGAGTCCGTTTATATCCAAAACCATACCACAAGTTTGAAACAAAGCTATGACGTGCTACATTTCACAAGCTAAGCCTTTTGAACCAAGAATTATTCTTGGCCCAAGCATAACATTAATAACAATTTTCAGGAGATTCTAGCTGCCCGTTTTTATAGGGTTAAGGCTGATTATGTAAAGGGACTAATCCGTTTCAGGTACTCGCTTTCTCTTTATTTATGCCTTTTAATTATGTTAACTTAAAAATGACTGGTTGGCCGAGTGGTTAGAGACCCTAACTGCGGAGCTAAGGGTCGCGGGTTCGATTCCCGCCCGGGACAAATATTTGTGTGCATGAACATGTCTATTTGTTCCGTGTCTAGGTGTACAAAAAAAATTAAGTACATAAAATGTACATATAATATAGATTATTTAAGTATTTATATCAGTTGTCTGGTATAAATAGTACAAGCTTTGCTTAGTTTGGAACTAGATGGCGCTGTATGGTATATACGAAAAAAACACTTTTTTATAATATTTTTAAAGTAGTGCTGTGTTGGTTGAGCAACATTCGAAACAAAAGTCGTAGTTAGATACCCTCTTTGAGCGAATTTTTAAATAGCTACTTTAGTTATATAAAACCTGGATAGAGAGTCGGCTTCAAAAATCGTAGAAAAATATATCACCTTACTGTTCGGTTATAATTTACACGCAGAGAGACGGTTTTACATGGTTAGTATGGCGAGCTTGTGCAGCTTGTTGAGTCGTACATACACAAATATGTAAATGTTTGTTGACGTTGTATCGGAAAGGTCCATTCAGATATTATATATTCAAAGACTGGGTATAAAAACTTGAATCAAATAAATATTACAAACTCCGCCAACATCCCTACTTCTGTGTCTTCAGCCTCAATGCATACCAGACCATAGTTATAGGCATATGGTCGAAACTCATAACAAATATTGAAAAAGGGTAGTACTCCAAGCAATGTAAACGTAAAATTCAGATAATAAAAAGAACTAAAAAAATATATATTTCATTTAATATTATAAAAAGAATATTTCAAAGTAGGTACAAAGACTTGATCTAGTGTATATAATATATACATTAACTAATATACAAAAATAAAATGATTTCTATTTGCCTTCTAATATTGAACGATTACGTGTGTTTATCTGGGGGCACGGCCGTGCCCCCACCAAGTCGAGCGAAAAAGCGTCACGGCCGTACCATCCTTTTCTCGAAGCAATTCAGACCATTTTCGACCCCCTGTAACTTCGTTGTGGATAAAACTAGAAGACTGAAATTTTCAGTAACCATGCAGGCATATTATATAAGCATATTTTCAAATTTCATTCAATTGGAACCAGTATTTTTAAGAAATTATAACGGGTCAAATTTCTTAATTTTGTCACTCACTGACTCACCGATCATCAAAATTCTAAGGCACTTCTAGCAGACCTAGAAGCTTCAAATTTGGAATATGAGTAGTGTTTGGTGTATGAATCAAGGAAAAACTAAAAAATCTACAAAAGACCGCAAAGAAAATAAAGCCCATACAGCCAAGTCTTCAGTTAAATTTTTCAATATTGGCTTTATTCGTAACGATGTTTTATTACGGCAGTTATTATTATATTGCGTGCGAAGCCGGGGGTTTAAGCTAGTCCCATATAAATGTAGGCATATGGTAGTGCCCCTGCCAAATCGAGCAAAAAATGGGTATTCCCGTCATGAAAACACGTGTATTAAATTATTTATTAATGAAAAAACGTACCTACGTGCGTATTCGTACTTATTACGAGTGCGTAAGGTTGTTAATGTCGACTTTGGAAGTGTTAAAGCGCAGGAATCCTCAATTTGTGAATACAACAGACTAAGAAGCATTTACCGTCCAGATTTGTCAAAAATTGTAACATCAAAGCCTCCCAGAAAAACACATAGAGACAGGGAGTGGGCTCTTAGAAAAACTGTAGCTGAAGCTCAAGAAGTAGTACCGGAAAAGAGAAAACGGAAGGCTACCTACAAAAATAAGAAAAGTTCATAAGTCAGAGAGAGGGCTTTAAGAAAATTCGTTGCTGGTAGATATACATATATACAATAAGTAGAAGGTACCGAAAAGGAAAAAAGTAGAACTGTCTACAAAATACAAAAAGAAATGATATCCCATCAAAAACAATACTTGTCAAAAAAACCAAGTCTCGCAACTCAGTTGTTCTGCGGTAAAAAGTTGTGAGATCCATGTAATACTAAGTCGGTTATTAATTTATTCAGTCTCTACTTAAGCGACTTTCTGTCTTAATACCTCCAGTCTCTAAGACCACGATCGTGGTCCATAACAATTGAAAATCAATTGTGTCTGGAATCTCCGTACTCGAAGCATTAAGTTGTTACGTAATAATTAACAGCATCTTATAGTGACGCATATCAATATTAAAATTCTTTAATGTTTTATATAAATATATTGAGACTTGGCCATCGCACTAAATAATTGAATTTACATGTGTTTTTAGGCGATTGAATTTACACGTGTTTTCAGGCGATGGCCAAGTCTCAATATATTTATAACCGAATAAATTAATAACCGACTTGGTATTACATGGATCTCACAACTTTTTACCGCAGAACAACTGAGTTGCGAGACTTGGTTTTTTTGACAAGTATTGTTTTTGATGGGATTCAAATATTCTGTATATTAGACATTATTTATATAATGCTTTTCTACATAAAGATACGTTTATATAGGTTATCAAACATTTTTACGAGAAATTTATACGAGTTATTCTACGAGTAACGAGTCCAGGACCCAAATCGGGAAAGGCAAATGGAGCGGGAGTGCAAGAAAAAATAGCACAGAAAATCTTATGAAGCAGATTGGAGTATTACAGTGATGGTAAATATTACAAAATAAAAACGCACCCAACAAAATCCTCAATTATTCAACCTACACTGTACCTACACTCAGCAAGTAAATCTCGCTCATTTTGGGTGCGTCACACAAAATGTGCCCCGAAATATCTTTAGAAAACCCCTCGACTGGACCCTTCGGATAAAAAAGAAACCGCCGCGTCACCGGCAATTTTTAATTTTCACCCTCATAACGAGCACATTCAAGCTAAGTCCGCCATTACAGCCATATCTGCTGCATACATCTTCCATTCGGTTTGAATCGCAGAATCCCTTAGATAATTAACCCAGGCATCACTTTTATATATTAATATTATTTTAACGTCTACCTTGCCACTTAATATCGCGCAAATAAAATACCTGAATTTTTTTTTTCATCATCATTTCATCCACATTGTCTAATATAACAACAGACTAACTTTATCCCGTCAAATATTATATAAACCGTGTGGTTTTCTAGATTTTTGTTACTTAGTTTTTAATCTGTATACGTATTAACGCATCTTTTTTACATATATACGATAAACAGTTTTTTGTAACTATAATATACCGGGTGTTTGGTTGGACTTAGTCCAAACTTATGGAGCGTGTAGAGTTTACACTAAACAAAAACAAAAAAAAAAAAAAGATAAATGATAAAAAAAATGAAACTTCAAACATGTTTTTCTCGGTAACCGTTAGTTTGCACCATCAGCTCATTTGAATCTTTTTGTTTAGTTCGGTAAGCTTTAAATGTTTTATTATAAAATATGAAAAATTATTTAAAAAAAAAATTATTACTTTGATCCGAGTTGATTCGGGGTCAGCTAGGTATTCATTAACTTCCTTAACTATAAACCGTAAAGTGATTTACTTTTAATTACTCTATCATTAGAAAAGTGCGTTCAAAGTTATCTCATAGAGGGATGAAAACAGTACTTTTCGTCCCTGTGAAACGATTTTCCGTGCTATCAAAACAATTTAAAATAAAAACTATGCAAGCCATGTCCCAACTTTTATGCAGCAACTCTGGTGAAGTGCGGCGTAAAATTGTTATAAAAAGTATTATCAACAATATTGTAATATGTCTTTATACTTATAATTTACCTTTTAAATAAATTATCATTTAATTTACTTAGATTAGAGCTAAACATTGACCATCATCAATGATAAAAAATACTGGCTGGTAGAATGACAGAGTATAAAAGAAATATTTGAAAGGCGAGAAAGCGGCAATTGGATCGTCAGTTGTTTTGTCGAGTGCTCTAATTATTTACGTGTCGTATAAAATGAGTTCATCAGATTCAGATATGGATTTAACGCGTTTTTTTTATTATTTTCCTCATATTCGTAAAGAAAAGAGTAATGTTCAACTATTCCCTATTTTTTTCTTTTTAGTGAACTCATTGTATGTACTATTACAGAATATTTCAGATTTTTTAGAACAGGAGTTCTACAGTTATAGGGCGATTACATGTAACTCATGCAAAAAAAGCTCTTTTAAAGTGGCATATTTCATAAATGATACCTACCTACATTTCATAGACCGTCGAAGAAACCTTATGTTCATATTAAAATAAATATTCAACCAAACCCCTTGACGGAGTACGTAAAATTTATAATTTTTAAGCTTACTTTGCACCTCAGAGAACTATTAAGTTTTCAATATTTCAATACAAAACTATGTGCATATACAAAGTCTTATATTTGTATTTATATATATATAATTCGGCCTGTAATTCCAATAGTATCTAGAGGAAAATTTCTATGACTACACACAGACGGATGGACGGATAAGGAGATAATAAGCTTAAATAGGCTTGAAAAATTAATACTTCATATACATACAAACTAATGACAATAATCTCTATCATTCTAATCGATAAATGTAACGGAATCATTAAAAATTCCATTACTTCAAAGGTATAGGTTCAAACACCAGTGAAAGACCTTTTTTACATTCAACCCGTCCTAGATATATATACGTAGGCTTACGCGTCGATTTTTCCTCCGCTTTTCCAAGGATAATATTATTTAGGGCCCCATCAATCACGTGCGCGGGCGGCGTTAAGTCGACACATGTAAATTTGAGGCACAAATTATCCGGAAGGAGGTTCTACCCCTCACCGCCCATGAGGCGGGCCGCGAATTAGGTATAGCTATACCCGATTTTTTACTGGCTTCAGCCATATATTTAGAAAAAAATACTCACATCGCACAGATAATGTCGTGATAGCCGAGTGGTGGCGAGCTCGTTCCTTGTTTAGAAAGTCGTAGTTCGAATCTCAGAAACCAACATGTATCAATGAGTTTGTTCAGACTTTATTACTATCACTGACTCCGTACCTCGGAGCGAAGAGCACGTTGAGCCGTCGTCGGTGCCACTTGCCATTACCAAGTGGTACTAGATGAAATCCACCAACCCGCATAGGAGCACCATGGTGGATTAAGCTCCAAGCACGATCATCCCGGGAAGAGGCTTAAGTTACTGCATTGGGCATAATGGGCTGATATGATGACTCACATAAAACTATGGCATTGGCATATCTTGGGCGTTTTCTTGTATATACAAAAAAATGGAGCTTCCAAAATGACATGCAATCGAAGCTTTAGATACATATGCTGTAATCTCGCTGTAAAAACACGTCAAATTTCCTCACTTTCAAAACCTGGGCATTTTTCGGTACACAAAAACATAATAAATGGTATGCTAATGTTCAGATAATTTATTGAGGATTAATTTTAATGCACTTTATGTCGTTGTATGCATTTATTGATTTAAAAAAAAAACAAAAACAAAAACAAAAAACGGACTTAGTCAATCATGTCATATGAAACTTCGGACGGACGATAGGTAACTTTCGAAGAACACTAAAAATAGCCTACTTTTTTTATAGATTGATATTGTTCATTGCAAGAATCCTTTCGAAAACCGCTATCTAAACTTTTGTGATAATAGCTTAGTGATTTTTCATTCAAAAGCTCTTTATTGTAATACTAAAATATGTCTTAAAATAGCTACTCGTATAATTTATTGGGGGTGATAAAACGTACCATGAAATGTAGTGTCAATAACGAAATGTGTTATATGTACCTATATACATCTTTCATGCACTATTACATGCATATCACTGTCAAACACACAACAAAAGGTGCAATACACTCTTGAAGTACCTAGTAGCTTTTTATACGAATATGATATTGTGTATATACATTTATTCAAAGATTGCGTTATTCCGGCGATAAGTTAAAACGTGTATAAATTGTATCAGGCTTTAGTATCTCTAATAATTCCTTTGACTCTAGACAGCCTCCTTATATATCTCTCTACAGAGCAATAGTTTATTACTGATGGTTCGATATCACGAGTGTTCTAAATTTGAATTTAAAAGTTTATCCCGAATTTCACCGATGTAGGCGAATTTGTTTTTTTTTTTTGTTGGGTTTTCAATTACTTTACCCATTTTAATATCTTTTTCTAAGGATAATCAATTTATGACTGTTTTTAATCAGATTACCTAGTTATGCATATCAATAGGTACTATCTTGTAAAAATATATAATTATTTTGTTTAAAATAAAATCTCACGCCACGATGTTTGGAACCGCTGACTGCATTTAATTAAACAATCAGCCATATTTTTAAGTGCAGACCCCTCAAACCGATATACCAACTGGACCTTAAAATTACGTAGGAATTTTCCCATTTCACCGAACCCCGAGTACAGGAAAAAAATGAAAAGATATTTTACCCAAAGAGGCGCCATTAAAACGGGGTCTTAAAAAAAACGTACTAACGACCCGGCATCAATTAGTGCCAGCCCTATACAAACAGTCGAATTTGGCAAATAATCGACGGCTCATTTGCGAGGAATGTGGAAAGGATCGCTAGCCACCCCACCCTTGTTTACTAGTTATTAGCCGTGAAGATACGGGGCGGGTCATCTCCGTAATTACTTGGACGCTGTATGGTTACAATTTATCGTGTGTACTATATATTTAGGTATGTGATAGGATACGAGAGTTTATAGACCTTTGAAATCATTAAAATCTGTATTTTTTTATTAATTGAAGCAAAATACCTACTATGAACGTAGACACTTCCATACGATGAATTTAAGATTAAGCTAGAAAGTATTTAAAGGACTTCGATTATATAATGCCTGGATGGAGAGCCGGTGTCAAAAAACAAAATAAAAATATCACCTAACAGTTCGGTTATAAATTCACGCACACAGAAACGGTTTGTACATGACGTAGCAAGAGTACGTAGTCTGTTGAGGCACACTGTAGACTGTCTGATAGACATTAAAACTTACAAATGTTTGTAAACTGTTTGATAGTTTTGTATGTAACTAATGTATTGCTCCACTGAAAAACATGTTTTTTTTTAATGTGAAACATCTATTGACGTGGGTATAAAACTGATTGTTAGCATGGCGACGCATGCCGTGGCGATGCGTCGCCACACTATTTATTTAAAGGAAAAAGAATCTTATATCTTTAGATTAAGGTGTCAATTCCTAAGTTCCTTTTATTAATATTTTTTATTTAGTAAATTATAAAATATTACGTTTTTTTTTTTAAATTCGCATTAATATCGAATCAACTGACCGATTGCCGCCCGGTAACTAAATGTTCGCATATGCCCCTCTTTCTCCGCGCACCTTACGCAGATCTATAGTGGGTCACAGATTAAAAGAATTGAGTTGTCGCAACTTAAAATAAGTTTTTAATTTTTGTATTTAATGAAAATAAACGTTTATTAAATAAATAGTCATCATTTTCTGTGAAATAAATCGTAATATTTAATTTTTCACTACGTATGCCATATTTAGTTCCTTTCGTAATCTTGTCTTATAAGCTTATTACTCGTACAAACTCGATGTTTCACACCTGCCAGGCGCCTCGAGATGTCTCACATTTTTTTTATATTATGATGATACGATTTTGACGACCGCTTAGCCTAGTGGGTAGCGACCCTGCCTACGAACCTGGAGGTCCCGGGTTCGAATCCCAGGTCGGGTCAGTATTTATATGATGAATATTGATACTGGTACCGGGTCTTGGTTGTTATATGTATGTGGTGTCTTCGCTTGGTACCCAAAACACAAGCTAATGCTTAGTTTGGGGCCTAGACAATGTTGTGATTTATACGTCATTATTATTATTATCTAGTCCCAAACTAAGCAATCATGGGTACCTATCAGACAACTGATATACATACTTAAGTATTGTTTTTTTTTTTAATATCTTTTTAATCTCACTCAGACACTTTAAATGTTGTTCTATATTCGGCATAGTTATAAATATATCATATATATGTTGTATTTGTTATTACCTGGTGAGTACCCATTTAAAGTGTCTGAGTTGGCACCTACTTCATTAACTATATGCCGCCTGTTAATGCTCCTTTCTTTAAAGGGAAAATTTTATTTTGAACTTTGTAGTTTATGTTTTTGAAGTCGGTTTTTATTTTTTATTTTTTTTTAGTGTTGTGATTAATTAAGACTATTAAAGTCTTGCTCTATATCAGACCATTATGCCCATAGCAGGGGCTTAGGCCACCGTCAGGATGAAGGTGTTTGGAGCTTAATTCATCACGCTGCGGGTTGGTAGATTTTAACGACTGCCATCTGATTATGGCAACCGGGATCGACGACGGCCTAACGTGCTCTCCGAGGCAAGGAGTCAGTTGATTCGACATGTACTTAATTCAAAGAAAACTCATTGGTAATACATGCCGATTTCTGGGATTTAAACTACGACATTCTAAACAAGAAACGAGCTCCCCACCATTTGAATATTACGAAAGTTTTGCTCCCATTTTCCTAATTTACTTCCCGAATTATTTTTCAAATTCATTTTTGGCCACATTTGCTAATTCTGATCTACTCTCCGAACTCAGAGACGTTCAACTGTAAATTCAAATTCAAATTCAAAAAGTTTTTATTCAATACAAGATGTTTGCACACACTTATTGAAAGTCGTAAAAATTGATTAGGTACCGGTTCAAAAACTAGGAGGAGAAGAACCGGCAAGAAACTCCTCTCTGTTTATTTAATTTAAATATATGTCTTTCTTAATTGTTTTTTTTTTTTAATTTAAAGTCTTACAACTATTACAATGATGTCCATGCGCACTTATCATTTAAATACTCGGTAATACAATAGTAAGCTTTTTTCATGAGTTGGACTTTAACTCGCTTTATAAATTGATTAGAATTCAAGTCTAACATTTCTTTTGGAATTTTATTATAAAAACGGATACAATTTCCCATGAAAGAATTATTAACCTTTGAGAGCCTGAACCTGGGAATTGATAACAAATGCTTATGTCTTGTATTTAAGTTGTGGCCATCACCCACCCTAGAGAAAGCATTTATGTTTTTATGTACATAAATTATATTTTCATAAATATACTGACAAGGGACTGTCAAAATATTACCTTCTCTAAAATAAGCCTTTACACTATCTCTAGATTTTAATTTATATATAGCTCGAATAGCCCTTTTCTGCAGAACAAATATTGTTTGAATGTCAGCGGCCTTTCCCCATAGCAGAATGCCATATGACATTATGCTATGAAAGTAGCTAAAATAAACCAGCCTCGCTGTAGGCACATCGGTTAGTTTTCTTATTTGCCTAATTGCAAAAACAGCAGAGCTCAGTTTACCAGCCACCCTCATAATATGAGGACCCCATTGTAAATTTGCGTCGATAGTAATGCCCAAGAACACAGTTTCATTAACTAAACTTAATGAATCACCTCCAAGTCTCAAATTGACATCAACTTGTCTAACATTGGGCAATGTAAATTTTAAACATTTTGTTTTATTTGCGTTTACAACCTTGAATTGTTCTCAAACCGTCATACAACTAATTTCGGTGCAGAATTTCCGCTCGGCGCTATAAAAATTCCCCGCGAAATAACTTGGCACGTTCCGCGTAGCTGTCGACGACGTGCCACGTACGGACCATTTACTCTAACGTCCATCATTTTGAGATTTTACGCGAGCGAGTTCACGCCCCGGTGGTCGGCGAGGTACTAATTCGTCGGAAATACGAAGGTGTTATAAATCGTTTCGAATTCATACACTGAATTACTCTGAATATAATTCATATTTAGATATTCACTGTGACAACTATTAAAAATGAAATTTCCTAACGATCCTGTCAGTAAAAGGGCTTTTGAGCTTTTAACGGACGCGCTTAAGAAGAGCTCGGCGTCACATGACCTATTATACCCTTTTTCTCGGGAACGCGTGGACGTGTCAAGTTAAAATTCGTACCAAGAACTTAGGTCTACAGTTTCTTGGAGCTGTAAAAAAATCAAACTTCTAAGTCACTGAATAAAAAAATACGACTACAAATAATATGTCGCATGTTTTGACACTTGCAAGTAAATCGAAACATATAGGGTACTTCCGGTTGATCTATAAATATGAAATTTGGCAAGAAGCAAGCAAATTAAGTTAAAATTGCTAACTTGTAGTTATTTCACAATACTTTTTTTTTTAATAAGTAACCTTTTTTTCTGAAGAATGCGTGCAGGCATCAAGTTGAAATTAATATATAGTGCTTAAGGTCTACGGCCCTTAGAGCGTAAAACAATGAGCTTTAACTTAAAATGAGCTTTAGTTTGACTTAAGTCAACGCAATCAAAAAATACGACCATCAAGAATTTTGACATTCGCGAGTAAATCTAAACCTTAAGGCATTTTGCGTTGAACTAGAATCATATTTGGCAAGAAGCAAGATCTTACGGCACAAATCTATACTAATATTATAAAGCTGAAGAGTTTGTTTGTTTGTTTAAACGCGCAAATCTCAAGAACTACTGGTCCAAATTGAAAAAATATTGTTGTGTTGGATAGTCCATTTATTGAGGAAGGGTATAGGCTATTATTATATCACGCTACGACCAACAGGAACGGAGCATCAATGAAAAATGTTGCAAAAACGGGAAAAATTATTCCTTTTCAGAGCTTTCGTCGCGCGCGCTGCGTAAACGGTTGATGTTAACAAAAAATCATGTACTACGGAATTGTTCCCCTTTAAAAGTTCTAACCAAAAGTCTACGACAGCATATGTGTATCGTTTAAGATTGACTTACTATAACCTTTTTATGGCAATCAAATTTATTCTAACATAATGTACTATTTGCGTAGACGTTTTTTAAACGTGATATTAATCCTATCAAATTAAATACGTTAGTTGTCTTAAGCATTTCATGCATATTATAATTGCCCTTTACACCACACAATTTAAATTAATATCTTAGCAGTTTTTATCGAAGTATGAAAACTATAGCGGGAGAAAATAAATTCGCTGTCTGCCTCTGTTCGTCAACTTTTTACTTCCAAACCACGCAATAGACTTTGATACGGTTTTCAGTATTATCTTATTTTCTTATTATCTTATAATCTATTAATCTATATAATAGAAATACTTATTATAAAGCTGAAGAGTTTGTTTGTTTGTTTATTTGAATGCGCTAATCTCTGAAACTTCCAATCGGATTTGAATAATTCTTTTTGCCTTTGATAGCCTGAATCTAACGGAGGGTTATAGGCTATATATATGAAAACGAACTGTCTGTCTATTCGAGCGAATCGGCTTTGGCCAAAACGGCTTAAACGATTTTGATGAAACTTTACACATATGGAAAGGATGTAGTCAAAAGTGACATACAAAATTTTTTATATGTCTGTCTGTACGTCCATCTGTGTAAACCGATTTTAATGAAACATCACAAGTATGAAAAGAAGGTCGTCAAAACTAACAAATGTTTATTTTTTGTCCGTCTGTCTGTCTGTACGTGTATTGTCTATTTGAGCTAATCTCCAAAACGGCTAAACAGATTTTAAGGAAACTTTGCAGACGGGAAAGAAGGTTGTCAAGAGATTTGACATTAGCTACGTTTGTCCGTCTGTTTGTCTGTACGTCTATGTGTCTATTCAATTCAATTTTATCTATTCGAGCTAATTTCCAAAACGGCTGAACAGATTTTAATGAAACTTTTGCAGACGTGAAAGAAGGTTGTCAAGAGGGTCATAAGCTACTTTTTGTGTTTGTTTGTCTGTCTATCTGTCTGTCGTTTGTCCACACTGATCTATTAACGTACAGCCAAAATTACTAAGTCTAGGAAGCTTAAATTTGGAACATAGGTTTATTTTATAACGTGAGCATTAAGTTAAGAAAGGCTTTTTTTTAGAAATTTCAATTTTAGAATTTTAGAATAGTACCTATAACAGGAATTTGTAGTCTACGCAAGCGAAGCTGCGGGCGGTCGCTAGTAAAGTTATAAATCCGAAAGTCGTTGTTTTCTCTATAAAAAGATAATGTATTTTAATTTTTTAATTGAATTATGCGTTTAAGTTGCATTTTGGTTACGAGTAATGATAAACACGTCCATAGTAGTAGGATATACGTACGGACATAGGAGTAGTGATATACGTCCATATACAATTTCTTCGATCAAGAATATTTATTTGTTTGAAGACAATACTGTACAAAACCAACAAATTATTTTCTTGGTTTAACGCAATATGTCTTGATTCAAAAATAGTTTCTAAAAGAAATCTCTTTTTACCGTGAATCGTCAAAAACTATATTGGACAGGCCGGGATGCACTTTACCTTCACCATGACTAAAGCTAATTATATAATTATAATAGTAATATAATACGTGGGACGTCCCACACAGTGTCATCTAGTCCCAAATTAAGCAAGTATTATGCTTGTATTATGGGGTACAAGACAACTGGTAAACATACTTAAATATATAATGCCTACGCAAACCTGAGGTAATCCTATACCGATTTCTCGGTAACCATTATTCAATTTATGCTGTCGGTACATCGATACATTGTTAATGCTATTTATAGGGCGTGTTGCGGATGCCGTGACGTCGCACATACCACTTTCGTCTTTGATGCAAACTGGCCTGTATTAGAATAGGTACCTATTAACAAAGTGATGGTTTATAGTAAGGCACTTGATAATCATTAATTTTAATAAACGATTGATTTAATATACCTATATATAGAATTTTCTTCACGATACAGGGTAACCGATTGCTGGAGTGGTCAGAGACCCCGTCAGTCCAAATGTCGCGAGTTCGTATTCTGCCTGGGCCAAACATCCATGACCATGTATTAATGTTTAGCTAAAAATAAAATAATTTAAATACAACAATTAAATATACAATGTGCCATTGAAACTCTTCACTGTTACCACTTTATCCACATTTTTTAAACTAATTGCAATGTTTATTTTTACTCCTAATAAGTTATCATCATCATCAGCCCGTGTCTCTCCACTGTAGGATATAGGCCTCGCCCAAGGCTCGCCATCACACACGGTCCTCCGCCTTTCGCATCCAACTACCCCCCCCCCCCCCCGGTATGGTGCTTCAGGTTATCTGTCCTCCTAATATGTACTTTACAACAATCGCCGTCATATTCACTCACTAGATAGATTCAGTCCACAGGTGCATCAGATTGTTTCCTTTCTACAACCTGTAAGTAACCTATTTAATTTACTTGAAAAAAATTAAAAAAAAAACATAAATTTAAAAAGAAATACCGACATTTTATTATTGATAATATTTTTGTCACAATACATTAGATTTTAAGTTTTTATTTAAAAACATGAAAAAGTTTTGCTCAAAATTTAAAAATGGAATGGAAGCTGGAGGTCCCGGATTCGAATCCCAGGTCGGGTCAGTATTCATATGATGAATATTAATATTGGCACCGGGTTTTGGTTGTTATATGTATGTGGTGTCTTCGTTTGGAACCCAAAATACAAGCTAATGCTCAGTTTGGGACCTAGACGTTGTTGTGATTGTGTGTGTTATTATTATTAGTATTGTTATATGTATATTGTATGTTTTCGAATATGAAAGGCCATTTACGACAGTAAAAAAAACATTTTTTTTTTTCAATTTATTCTGCGTTTTATAATGCAGCTCACGCGTACCAATATATATTACGATTTTACATTTGGGTACTATGGTTTATTATGTTTTAAAATTCGTTTTATCTGAAGTGTTACGGTTTGAACGTTTTATACATCAGTTTTATACAAATAAAATACAACTCTAAACACCAAACCTATTTGTGTTGCTTCTCAGGTGATCAAATGACGCGTGCGATATAATGTCGCACGTAGCTCGAATAAGTCCCAAGACCAATGAATGCGGTTGATTTAGTTAAGCTAAACGGTATGTACTTAGTCTGTGGTCAGTTCTAATAGCCACTCTCGCTATCGCATAGCCTTACATGCCTCGTTGTCTACGCCACTCTATTGACCGGGTCAAGCAAGGTGCACTTTCACTATCAACCGATTTACCTACAAGATTAAACGGTGTATGAATGAAACTCACTGACTAGTGACTAATTAAGTCTCTTAACAAACTCACGTCATAATAATAACAATAATGATAATACCTGGGACATTCCACAGAAGTAAATATTATGCTTGTATTATGTGTACTAGACAACTGATATACATACTTAAATCTTCTCTATAGTTTATACATTTACAGATACTTTTACATCCAGACACGGAACGAATAGACATGCTCATGCACACAAATATTTGTCTCGGGCGGGATTCGAATCCGCTACCCTTGGCTCCGCAGTTAAGGTCTCTTATATATAAACAACTTCAGCAGACTTTCTTATACATTTAGTGATATAGATTTGTTTAATATTAAATTAGGAGAGTCTTTCGTGTTAGTAGGTACATAATACACTAAATAATATAAGTGACGTTTTGTTTCAGTATTTTTTTCAGTTTCGATTCAAATTGTACCTAAATTTCATTAGAATAAAAACCACAGGTCAGTTACTTTAAGCATTAGTTCTTCTTATCTTTTTTTGTTATCAATTACTGTTGCTAAAATTTAATAAATAGTGGAATAAATGAATAAATAATAAATCAGTTATATTTCAATTTAAGGACTTTTGAGTAGGTATACATATATAGGTAATGATATTTGTAAGTGTTGTAATAGCTGAGTGGTGTCGAGCCCACTTTTTGTTTAGAAGGTCGTGGTTCGAATCTCAGAAACTGGCATGTACCAATGAGTTTTCTTTGATTTAAGTACACAAGTATCTGTGATTCCGTGCCTCGGAGAGCACGTTAAACCGTCGATCCCGGTTGCTATAATCAGATGGCAGTCGTTAAAATCACAGGGGCGACACTCATGATTGTGTGTCGTAAGCGACCGGCCCAGAGGTTTGTGTGCGTGCACACCCGCGTTGGCCTAAGCGGGGATGGAGCCAGTGCCCCGGGGCACAGATTCAATACATTTAGCTCAAGGTTGGCGCGCGCACAGCCCCTGCACTGAGGCATAATGGGCTGATATGGACATAGATGCGATAAGTGAGAACCAAAATTCACTTATCAGAAACTAGCCACACTAACCCATTACATTATTTGAAATTTTTATTCACACAATACGGCATTAGCCAAAGAACTGAATTCTCATACAATCGTAGTTATGTATATATTTATTTAAAATAGGCTGAATCGATTTAAATGATATTCCGAATCCAGGACGCAATACATTTATCTATCTGAGTCCGTACCGAAAACCAAAATAAAATGACATTAGAATTTTGAATTTTAGATTTTGTTTATTAGCTGCCTTTTGGCCTATGCCCAATGATGTAAGCTGATGATTATGACAAAACCGTTTTGTATGAGTATATAATAATCAAACACTTCTTTTATTATACGCAAATGGCGATTTGCAAATAACAGAACCAATCTTCCAACCAATCAACCAACCAATCTTAAGGCGTTTTTATAGGTAGACCACGTTCAGCTAAACGGTGACTAAAGATTACTTTTTTTTTTAAATTTTTAATTACATTTAATAATTTGACATTTATATTACAACTCTAAATTGATATTGTTTTATTTCGTATAGTATGAATGACACCTATGATCATTAAACTCTTGGCATAAATAAAATATTTTTATATGCAGTTACCTTAATAGAAAGGGTGAAGGGTCCGTGATCACACCGACTTGACCTATTGGTAAGACCACGGTATACCACTATATACCTACCTGTGGTCCTACTGGACCTACTGGGCGATCAATAGCATCGATTTTTTTTGTATTTGAATCAAGTACATAATTAAAATTAACATTTTTTCGCCATTTAAAATAAAATTCACGTCAAAGCCGAAAACGTTCAAAATAATTTTATGCTTAGGTTTAGGGCCAGTAGAAGCACGGGTACATACTGGTATCAAACGCCCCCCCTCCCCCAAAAAAAATTTGACCTCAAGACATTCTAAAACAAAACCAGGCGAATTGGGGCACTATCAACAATGAATGATATTTCATGCCAAGCAGACAAAAACCATGGTCCTACCAGCAGGTCGAATCGGTGGGACCATGGGCCCTTCACGATAGAAAGTTTTCTTTACAAGCGTTGTAAAATATAATTTTTATCCCGAAGATACAAATACTATCAAATAAATATACACGAGTTTATTTTGGTTGTATTTTAATTGTGCTTTTATATAATCAGTTCTATTGCTGAACAAAATGTAATGTAAAAAAAACATATCACGTTGGTTAAAATTTACAAATAACACTTAACCAAATTATTACATAATATAAGTAAAGTACGCATTAAAGAAAACAGAAAACGCGGTGTTATCGACCGCTCCCTCAAATTAGGGCCCAAGGCGCGGTTGCTAGGCAACCCAAAGGGCCGACCCTTCAGAAGGCGCGCAAACGGCTTACTTTGTGGCCTCGTTGGGCGTTGGGGGCCTTAGGTGGTAGGGAGGGAGGCAACAGGGGGCCTAGGGTGTCGTTTTTCGGCATTGATCCGCCCGCGCGCCTGCGTGCTACCGTAAAAACGGTGCGTCTAGAAAAAGTCCAGGACGCAAGGTCATGTCAGCTGACAGTTCTTTTTTCTTATACGCGTTCGAATATTGAATGGGAATACGTATTGATACAGTTCAGTGGGACGCGATTGAATTTTCGATTGATCAATCGACTTCAATCTGTCGTTTCAGATATAAAACAACTGTACAATGACGGACTGTATCATATAACATAATATTAAATGTATATAAATTGTTATTTTGTTTTTCTCAATAACTTACTATAGTAGAAAAGTTGCGACAAATCACAAAATAAATTTTTATACATAGCAACACTATTAAAAAGTTTAAGCATTTCAAAATTTTGTGCTTACATTCCCCAAACTCTTTTTAACAATCATTATAAGAAAATACGTCTAAATAGAATACAAATTGTTCAGTCTGATTTCATAATTAATAATAATAATAATATCTTCGACATTTCACACACGGTTATCTAGACCCAAGTTAGGCTGACATCTGTACTATGATACTATAGACAACTGATAGCCATACTTAAATATATTTTTATAATACATACGTATATAATTGATTAGCACCCAGACACGAAACTAATAGATGTGTTCATGCACACAAATATTTGTCCGGGTGGGAACCGAACCAACGACCTTTGAGGTTACAGTCAGCGCCTCCGACCATTCTACCAATAAATAGATCAGTCGTACTAGAATATTATATCTTAATAACCTTTGATAAACAATGTCTGGATAGAAAGTCGACGTCAAAAAACGTAGATAACAATATCACCTAACAGTTAGGCTATAATAAACACAGAGACGGTCTGTACAGATTAAGTAGTATGGCGTAGCGAAAGTATATGTGCAATGTTTTTTACACACACAAGCATGTAAAAATTGGCCTGTCATTTTTGTTAATAATAACAATAACACACACACAATCACAACAACGCATAAGTCCCAAACTAAGCATTAGCTTGTATTTTGGGTACCAAGCGAAGACACCACATACATATAACAACCAAGACCCGGTGCCAGTATTAATATTCATCATATAAATACTGACCCGACCTGGGATTCGAACCCGGGACCTCCAGCTTCGCAGGCAGGGTCGCTGCCCACTAGGCTAAGCGGTCGTCGAAGCGCTGTTGACAGTATATTGAGAGAGTCCATCCAGACATTATATAATCAAAGGTTTATAACCTTAAAAATTACGTTCCGAAAACGTAAAATTCCTATATTTAAAAAAAACCGATTCGACAGCGAAAAGATATGGAGCGCTGTCATAGCATTTGCCCAGTGCCTATTTAGATACGCTTTTGAGATATGACATCTGAATAATGCCGTAATTAATACAAAGGCTTTGTTTCCGTTGGATCTTGTCAAGGCGGGTAGGGGGTTAACGGGATACGAAGTGGGGGGGAGGCTTGGGAGATTTTGAATGCACCCCTCCTCTCTCACGGATGAAACAAAACCGGAGGAGTTATGTGGATAATGTAAAGTAACGGGTTCGTTTGATCCGGAGTTACTTTTCTGAGGCGAAAATCAATTATTTGTTATGAATACAAAATTTGTACCTATGTCACTTTCGATATAGAGCAGTAGAATTGTATTAGGCAACTACTTAAAAATTACACCGATAATGACGAAAAAAACGCGATTCTCAGATGGGTACATGTAATTATTCCATACATAATTTACTTTATTTCTAACCATCTCAAACAGTCCTCCCTTTTTTAATTACCTATATAATTTTGTACCATAGATGTAGGTAAAAAAAAATCATTTTCATCACATCTCGCCGAATATACAGTGCAAATGCATATGAAAAAATCGTACTGTTCAGTAGTTAGGTACGTTTGTAAATTAATGACATACCGCTACTTCTTCCTGTGATAAAACATCACAAGCTAATAATAAAAGTAGATCTTTTTTTTAAATAAAATTATAATTACAAAGTAATTTAAATAATTATCTTTACTAACCCATTAATTAAAATACCTAAATAAATTAAACTGTATGTTTTGTATACGTCTATAAGTCTAACCAAAACACTATTTTCATGCGGTAGTTAACTCCTTTTATTTTATAAATAACTTAATAACCAATAAAATAATCATCCCGCACTGACGGGATGTTGTCGATTAATATATTATGTACCTATTATATGAAAAATATATATTTATATTTTTGTAAAATGTGTGTTTTATTTACGTAACATGGTGATAAAATTTCTGACGACCGCTTTGCCTAGTGGATAGCGATCCTGCCTACGAAGCTGAAGGTGCCGGGCTCGAATCCCAGGTCGGGTCAGTATTTATGTGATGAATATTGATACCGGTACCGGGTCTTGGTTATTATATTCTATGTATTATGTGTTATATATTATATTCCTTTGTCAGTACATTTATGAAAATATAATTTATGTACATAGAAACTTAAATGCTTTCTCTAGGGTGGGTGATGGCCACAACTTAAATACAAGACATAAGCATATGTTATCGATTCCCAGGTTCATACTTTCATAGGTTAATAATTCTTTCATGGGAAATTGTATCCGTTTTTATAATAAAATTCCTAAGGAAATGTTGAACTTAAATTCAAATCAATTTACAAAGCGAGTTAAAATCCAACTCATGAAAAAAGCTTACTATTGTATTAGTGAGTATTTAAATCATAAGTGCGCATGGACATCATTGTAATAGTTGCAAGCATATTAAAAAAAAAACAACTAAGAAAAACATATATTTAAATAAAATAAACAGGGAGGAGTTTCTTGTCAGTTCTTTTCCTTCTAGTTTTTGAACCGGCACCTAATCAAAATTCATTTTGATTTCAATAAGTGTGTGTAAACATCTTATATTGAATAAAAACTTTTTGATTTTGATATGTATGTGGTGTCTTCGCTTGGTACCCAAAACACAAGCTAATGCTTAGTTTGGGGCCTAGACGTTGGTGTGATGTATACGTTATTATTGTTATTTCACAAGAAAAACAAAAACTGATTAATATTTGAGAAGAGTTTAAGGTTTAAACTTTAGAGAAATCAGAAAATGTTATTATGGAATTATACTTTGTGACTCTATATGGGATGTTCCAGGTATTATTACTATTATTACGGATTCATATTTTCGGCTATAGACGTGTGATTGATCTAATTTCAGTTCTTCATCTAGTTACATGTCTTATTTCACTTTACGATCTAGGTAAAATAAGGTAAGGCTGGTTTTTAACATAGAATCACAAAAAATTCAAAGCTTTCTATATTTCTGAAAAATTTCAAAGAATCTATTCGAGCCTTGACATAGTGCTAAAAATTATCTGTTTAAATTTTTGTTTAGATTACCTTACAATTATTTAAACTATAATTTAAACAATAATGAATTTTAAATTTAGTTTCTTTGGAAATGGAATTAGGTTTATTTTGAACCAGTACATTTAAACAATAATATTGAAACAAATATTTTTCGAAAGATTTAATAATTTCTAAGAAATATATTTCTTCTTTATATACCTAAAAGCCAAATAAAGAAATATGTTTAAAGAAAACACATTTTTACAACAAACTGGTAGATACATGTTTAATTAGCACAACAGCAATATATAGGTCATTGTGTTCCTTAAGTACTAAAATACTTGATAATAGGTAGGTACTCGGTTACTTAAAACATTTAACTATTTTACTTAGAAATAAAGTCAAATAAGTATATAAACTAAGCACCTAAATATTATATATGAACATACCTATGTGTTACGACAACATAAAAAATGGACAGAAAAAATGAAAAAAAAAATTATTAGACACGACACGAAGCGGAAATATTGTGCCAATTATGAAATATCGTGATAGTAAGTTGTGCACTACTAGTTTATTGTTGGGCAACCTACGCTTTAAATGCGAGAAGCATCTCTTAACGTATATCTTTGACATTTGTGACAATCACCGAACTTTTCATGTAGCAGACTAGAAGGCGCACGCTTGCTAAACTTAATGACTTAAAGCCGAAAATTCGCTCAAAGCTGAAAGCGCCGCCCCAAGAGTGAGGGCGCTTGAAGCTTAAATCCACCATGCTGCTCCAACGCAGGTTAGCGGATCGTAACGACCGCCATCTATTAACAGTAACCGTGATAGCCCGAGCGCAGCGAACCTGTTTCAAATTTACAGGATCGTGTGGCCGTAGTTCGAATCCGGGCGTGTACTAATGAGTTTTTCTGATTTAAGTAGGTACTTAACTATCACTGACTCCGTGCCTTGGAGAGCACGTTAAGCAGTCGGTGCCGGTTGCTGTCATGTCAACTTTATTTACTTTACATTTTTTTATCGGTATCATTTTATAGTTGTGGCGAGTAATACACAAATACCTAGACACAATACAAACGTCTAGGTAACCAATCGCGTAAGCCATACAAGCTTCCTGCCCGTCTTCTTTCCTTATCCTATGGCTCAAATATAACTTTGTTTCTCGAACTGGAACGGCCAGCATTACCCCTCATTGAAATAACCAAAGCTCAGTGGTTAGAACAGTTAACAATAATTAACCCGTCACAGCTATCAACGCAACGGTCGAAACCATTTCGCATATGAAAAGATTAAAACATTTTAGATGGTCAGAAGTTTAAACAAAATCATATCTCATGCAAATAGACTAGACGTGAGAAAAATAACTCAACAAAGATCATATTTACAATGCTAATTTTATGCAAGAATACAGGTGGGGTCAAGCTTTTAACCTTAGCAATTAAAAGCTGTATCTCTGGGAACTATCTCAGAGATCTGCACTAAAGAATAATTAGTTTAATTTATTCTAAACAGAGCAGCTTTTGCATAACTGTCCGTTATTTTTTTTTTACATTCTTTAAGTCCGCGGAACCGTATCTTTTTGTTTGGATTTCGTTTTCATATTACAAAAAGTTTTTTTAAGAATATATTTCTGTTACTATTTTAAACATTATTAAATATCTATGTTTTTACGTATTTATGGACTAACGTGTTTTTTTACTATAGAGAAGTGATTAAAACTATATTTAAACACCACTCAAATTACATAAGTTTAACTAATATAATCATATTATTATCCACTTTCAAATTTTAAATATAATAAACTTAATTGAATTTAATAAAGCAAAAATAAATTTATTTTTGTATTTATGTACCTTGGTACGTTATTAATTATAAAAATTATACACAAAATACTTAAAAATACAAAACAAATTACTTTCATAAAATTATATTATTATAATCATCATCATCAGCCCATTTTACCCCACTGCAGGGACTTAGGCCTCCCCCAGGGTGAGCAGGGTGGTTTGGAGCTTAAATCCACTACGCTACTCCACTGCGGGTTGGGGATATTATTATAATGTCATTACTTAAACTTAAAAATAAAAACAAATTTATTGAAATAAAACTATACTGAATTGTATTTTATTTTGTATATATAGACTTTATAGTTGTAGATTATAATTTATATTTTTATAAGTGTTTAATTTTAGTTTTTAATTAGTTTTTATTTTAATATTTTCATAAAACTAGTACTTCTATAAAATTTCTCTACGTTCTGTGCTACATTGCCTTATAAAGAGAACAGTTCATTTAAATACTACATTCTAATACTTTTTAGAATACATCTGTTCTTATCCTAGCTTCTAGATGAACCCTTATCATCACAAATAAGATATAGAACTAATTTAACGTACTTTCCGTTGTTACAATTCTAGCAATAATTTGCATATAAATGCGAGTGGAATACGTCTGACTTGTGTTAATGTTAAAAAACAAGTATATGGTAATTTGTGCAATGACCAGTGCAGGTGGGGTCGAATCTTTGTACCGTCTCAAAAACGAGATTAACCTTCAGCCCCTGTTTCTCACACTCTGTAAAGGATTATTGTTTTGGTATCTGACCTTATGCTAATATACGAATATATTAAAATAGCTCTTGTAAGAAAAAAATAATAATTTGAAAAGCGAATTTTAAGCAAATTTAATAAAATTATTTATTGCACAAGCCAGGGCTTGAATAGATTAAAAAGAGTCATTTTGCAAAATTAATATTATTATCTAGAAAAGTAGAATTAAACATAATAATAATATCTAGGACATCCCACACAACGTCATCTAGCCCCAAAATAAGCAAGTATTATGCTTGTATTATGGGCTGCTAGACAACTGATATAAATACTTAAATATTCTTTTGTTTATAATAAATACATATATAAATACTTTTACACCCAGCATACGGAACAAATAGACATACTCATGCACACAAATATTTGTCCCGGGCGGGAATCGAACCCGCGATCATTGGCTCCGTAATTAGGGTCTCTAGCCAGTCGGCCAGTCACAGTCAAAATATATTAGTTATAAACAGATTATCTTCCTAATTTGAAATAAGTTTGGTATCTTAGTGTCTATTTCCGTAACCAATTTAAGTATTTTTTTTTTAACACACGTCGTTCTGATCGGACTTTTGTAATTTCTCACACCAAAAATTGTGCGAATAGTTTAATCTCTGGAATATCAAAATAAGAATCATTAATTTTTTACCCAACTACGACGAAGACAAAATTAGACATAATGCTTTTCACGGGTATGTTCTATGAATAGAACATAATTGCGGCAGTACCTACATAGGTACAACTTTTGTATTACAATTTTTTTTCATATGTGTGTGTCTTTTCAATAGTGTATGGATTGATATAATACGTAAGTGTGAATGGATAGTTATATAAGCTTTTATTTTTAATTAGTAATTATTCGTTTTTAGTTTGTATTTTACGTATCCATTTGGTTTTATTTTTGAGATATATGAATTAAATAATTGTTTCGCCCGGAAAAAAAACGTATTGGATGGTATGTTTCTACCTACGGCCTATACTTTTAATTTTATTAAACTTTGTTTACGAGACTCACAACGGGATTATTTAGCGATCGATATTGTCTTTCAAGCAGAATACATAGTTATATAAGGGTAAAGATTTAATGGAGGTGGGACTTTCCATGAAAGTTGACATCTGTTTGACTACATATTGACGTTGACTACATGACGACGACCGCTTAGTCTAGTGGACAGCGACCCTGCCTGCGAAGCTTGAGGTCCCGGGTTCGAATCCCAGGTCGGGTTAGTATTTATATGATGAATATTAATACTGGCACCGGGTCTTGGTTGTTATATGTATGTGGTGTCTTCGCTTGGTACCCAAAATACAAGCTAATGCTTAGTTTGGGACCTAGACGTTGTCGTGATTGTGTGTGTTATTATTATTATTATTATTATTATTATATTACTTATTGAAAGAAGGGGAGTTTGTCGTGTTCTCAGCCGCGCCTCGCCGATAAAATAAATTTAATAAAACTTTATACTAAAACTATTTACAATATTTTAGAACACAAATCTAGACACGAACATGCGTACCTACCTACCTGAGTGCGGTGATTCTGTACTTGTAGCATTTCGTGTCATTACTAGGTATTTTTTATGATTCAACATTAATATTTGAAATGGCCTTTTCCCTAACTGATTTGGTTAAACATATTTGACAGAAAACATTTTGTGTGATTTTAAGTCCAAAGTATTTAAACCGTACAATGACCGCTGCGCTGATCTAGCATGAAATTATGTTTGTCAAAATTAACTGATGAAGTATGACTAAAAACTATTGCGAAATCGGGGTCACTGAATTGAACTCAATTATAAGCGATCAATACCCTTATACTTATATTATAATGTAATATAAATTTCTGGCTAAAGATGTAGCAATAAAAACAAATAGTTAAAAATCGACTTTCGTAAAAATAAACTCGTTATAAAGTAAAATCTGTAAATAGTAAAAGTACCCTGAAAAAAGTTTTCATCATCAATCGAGCATAGATGACCCCCGTAATGAAAAACGAAGAAAAAAATATGCGTCAACGGAAACTGTGGTTCCAACGTAATTATGATGAGGCGTAGTTTTTCTTCCTCAGTTTTCTCGTATTTATGATGACCTCGATCACCAATTGCTCTAGTGATGGTGAACTATCAAATTTTTGGAAGAACATTTCTCTTAGTCAAAAACTCTAAAAAGTTAAAAACTAAAATTAAGATTTGACATTAAAAAAAATCGTTTTTTTTACAATAGCAAAGCTGTGTTTGTTTATATATTTTTATACTAGGTACAATACACGCCACCGATGTAAAAGGCCGCCGGCTGTATACTTCTCTTTTATCCACATAGCGCTGCCTCTGGCGATCGCCTTTGAACGGCGAGTGTGTACAGCCGGCCGCCTTTTACATCGGTGGCGCGTAAAACTATATTAATAAAATTCAGTGGTCAATTTAATTCAAACCTATCGCAATTTGCTCGAAATTCGGATATAATTTCTTAATTCGATTACAAATTATTTTTTCTTAGTGTTAATCAGCACACGCGCAGATTTTGAAATTCCCTCTAATGAATACAGGACGATTTTTTTTATTCATTACAAAATTTTCCTAGGCATTACGTACCAGCATAATCTATAAACATTTCATTTTTGAAATAAATAAAACATAGGTAGGCAAAATTCCCAGAAACATTTTTAATTTTTTTTTCGTGGAAGAATTATCGACGCAGCGTTGTTACTAAATCAAATATAAATAAGTAGTATAATAAAAGACGTTGCCACGGAGCGGCGCCGGCAGCGTAACAGTGAAAAGTTATCCCGCCGGTGGACGCTGGTCGACGCAAATATCAGTCGTCTGCGCACACAGACCAGTCAACCTTATAGACCACGCTTTGACAGGGAGTAGCATTCGCCAAGGCTATGGTAGTGATACTACCATAACTACATAACTACGTCTCTTGTGAGCGGTCAGTTGGAAGCATGTCGGAAGCCAATTGGTCGGCGATATTGTCAATTTTGAACGAGCCAATGAAAACTAGCCGACCTCTCCCCGCACCCCGCCACTTTTTGGCGATTTCGTTTTCGTATTAAAGTTTATTAAAGCGTGGTCTATAGGTTGACTGGTCTGTGTCTGCGCATCACCACAGTAATTCAATAACTTTATGGCGCCATATATTTTAATACTGATTTTAAGAAAAAACACTATCATCATTTTCATTAAAGGTTCAGCTTGTCGGTGACAACTTTGCCAGTCTCACTTAAAGCAACTGTTTACTCACAGCAACAATAAAAAAAACCTCATAAAATCAGAGTTTATATTTAATTACCTATTATTAATCCACATAAACTCTAATAAAAACCTTGCAATAATTAATAAGTATGATGGTAATTTTATGTGTATTGAACGCTTCGTCTCCGTTACGCGGCGTGATGTCAGCTTAGGCTAGCAATAACTATCACTGACTTCGTGCCTCGGAGAGCACTTTGAGCAGTCGGTCTCGGTTGCTGTCAATAGATGGCGGTCGTTACAATCCGCCAACCCGCATTGAAGCAGCGTGGTGTATTTAAGCTCCAAGCTTTCTCACGCTGGGGGGAGGCCTAAGCCTTTGCAGTGGGTATAGTGGGCTGATGGCATGGCATGGCAATGTTACCTCATTCGAAATACTCATATCCCAAAGCCGCCACTGTAAAGATCATAATGAAATGAAATTTATTTATTTACTGTAAAAAAGAGAAAGCATTCCATGCAACACTAAAAATAATTTATTATTAGGTGCCGTATCTCTCCCTGTGTTGTGATAGTCAATTCTGGTAGTAGGTACCTACCTACTAAAATTATTTTTTGACAGTGCACTTTATCTTAATATACATGAAAGAAAAATATAGCAAAAAAAATGGTTTGGATTAACAATAATTGATTTGGTCTGTGTGTTGTGTGTGGATGTTTGTGTGTATTTGGTGCGTGCGTGTGTGTGGTGTGTGCTGTGTGTGGGCGGGCTCAATAATATTAAGACAGGTGATGAAAAATCACGTGTTATATCTATGTTTGTCTCTCATGCAACATATAGGTATATCTATAGTCACCTTAACTTTGCCAATTCAAATAATTGTGGCGTTACCGTCGCCAAGTTAAGTCAATATATCAGAAAAATTGTGTTCCCTATACTTACTCTATTTTTCGAAACACCATCTCTAACAAAGTGATGTCACAATTAAGTATAAAAGTACGAATTTACTAAAAGCCCGCTTTTACGCTTATACCGTCTAACCACTCATAGGTACTCTAGCTAGCTCGTGTAAGATGACGAGTGTTAGTCCATGTTTCATTTCAGTGCGTAAGGTCCCCGCGCACTGTTCTTCACCCCCGAGAAGTCCCCGCGCGCTGGTCTTCAACCCCGCAAAAGTGCGTAACGCACTTCAATATTATGAAGTGACATATATGACTTTATTAAAACCAAACGCTGCTGTCAAATTAATTTACTCTGTGTGAATAAGCATGTCTATGTAATAAGGTTCAGTTGGGTAGAGAGCTTCTATGAAATCAAAACATCGCGTTAGAACAACTGAAATAAAAATACAAGAATTTTATTTTGTTAAAACTGAAAAATAGAGCTATTGTGAAACTAGTGCCCCCACGCCATTTATATGCCGCACGCAGTAACCCTCAAATACATTACTTGCACGCAGCGCCGGTCGTTACCCCGGTACGCCCCCCGCTTCTCCTTGCTGCCCCATCACAAAATCCCTAGCCCCTAGTTTTTCTCCCTAGAACTCTCCACGAAGAAGACCAAATAAAAAAAGAAAACGAGAAAAATATCTCTCTCTCCCTCTAGCTCTATGTAAGACCGTGACGTGTGAGCGGACCAACGACTAAGCCGCGAACGACTCACGAAAACTTGAGCCCCGCCCGAGACGGCCGCCTCTATCTGTCTCTTTCGCTTTTTAACACTTTTCACCTTACCTCCTTGAAGCCGTAAAGTCCTATAAAGTGTACAAGATACAAACAATTTTAGATCATAGCGTTAGGCGATAAGAAAGCTTTTCGGATACACAGAATGATAGTGAGAAAATATTTTAGAATGAAAGCAACGTTTAGGGAAGGTCTCTCTCGCTCGCAAAAAAGCAAGCCATGCGTTGGGTGGCCGGGTTAGTGCGGGGTTCACGTAGGCCGGGGGAGGGGGTAATGAGCATAGGGGTGCGTGTGTGCCAAGGGTAGGGGGAAGGTACCACGCCATGTTGCGTCCCGGAGCCAGGACTGGGCGGCCGAGTACAAGTCTAGTCTAACCGAACAACATTTTAACCTGAATTTATTTTTCAACGTCTTATTATCAATCGTTTTTAGATTACAAAAAAGAAACAAATAGGTACTTACTCATAAACTGGCTTTCCATTTGGAACTGAAAATAAAGGAAAAGTGATGATCTGAACGGGGAAAAAACCACGAAAAATAATTAGACCGAGCGGAGTCCGTTTAATTAATCATAGCAGAGGGAACGCTGTCACAACATTTACTTACTCAGGAATTCGACCACGAGCTAAATAATTTTAGTTCTAGCTTGTCTTACCACGCGACTGATATTTTTCGTGCTTGCGGCTAGACCATGAAAGTGGTAAGCTAGACGGGTTAGGCATGTGAACTAACCGCGAGCGAGCTCGTTTAGCTTAGCTAGCGGTAGAGCCCCGCTTGCACAGTCTGTTACGTTCTCTTTATTGGTGGAAGCACATGTATGCAGTTCAACTCACTTGCGAGTGAAGCGGAGTACGTACGGAATCAGCTCCTCAATCACATCACATCATTTTAAGATTCATTCCGGATAGAAAAATTATGTCACTTTTATTAGAATAAAGTATTGATTTGAAAAATAGTTTTCTTTATTTTAGGGGTCAACAATTTTTTTTTTCTTTTTCAACGTGTGATTATTTACAGCATCATTTCGAAAAATCTATTAAGTTAAGATGAAATTTTAATTAAAATAAGATGAATTTCACTATTATTGTGATAAATACAAGGTGAAGAATGTAAGAAAGCTCTATATATGAAGAAGCCACACCCTCTATGAAGTATGATCACCGTTTAGAATAATAAAGTATAATGACGTCATGACCTCATTAAGTCATTATTTTGATAAATAATTTAAATGATATTTATTTTATATTATATTTAACATTTGCATGGCAACTCGCTTTGGTTTTAAATTTTATATGCATACGCAGTATGTACTGTAACTTATCCTCGTAAGATTCTTATGTCTTCCCACTTCACGGGTTCATTAAATTGTGTTTGATCCACTTGATTTTTCTTTCAATAATGTTTTATAGTTTTCCTTTATCATCTATTTTTTTTTTATTCTCTTCATCCTTTTTTTAATATTTTGATACTTCTTTCCACGCTTATGTGTAGTTATATATGTATAGTTAGGTATGTGTCGTATAATTAGGTATGAAAATTACGCTAACAGCCGCTTTGAAAAATTGCTACAGTATTTATATACGTGCGTTTCATAATAAAACAAAATCAGTTCTTATATTAATCATTAACAATAAAAATACAGGACTGAATAAAATATATAATAAAATATTTCAATTGCGTCGATTCTGAATGTGTATATCAAAAGTTATTGTGTGTACCTACCACAAACAACAAATTATATTTGAAACCTTTTTAATGTATCAAAATAAATTATATAGTATCAAACGACAGTAGATAGGCTTATTGTAGATTCCTTGGTTGGCATTTTTTTTTATTACTTTATCATTGCCTCTGAATTAACCTCGAAAATCAGAATTTGTTGCATTTAACTCTGTATATTATAGCACAATTTTTGCCGTCCAATACATTCTAAGAAAATAGGCTGTGACAGACGGAAAAACCGACATGAAGATGATCATAAAAGGATTTGGTTTTATTATCGGACGTATGGATTCCTATAAAAATGCTATAAATAGACAGAATTAGATTTTTCTGGGCGCTTAGGCCTCACCCAAGGTGAGGAGGCTTGGAGTTTAATCCATCACGCTGCTCCAGTGCGGGTTGGTGGATGCTAATAATCAGATAACTACCAAATTATCTATGGAGCGCTGTAATAAATTTATTTCTTTAAAACGGCTTGGCCGATTTTAATTCGGTTTTGGGTATTACATAGGTATTACTTGAGCGCAAACTAATAGGCAAGTTTAATTGCTATAAGTCACTAATTGAATGCGTTTCTCTAAAACAAATAGTCAGTTATAAAACGCATTCAATCACCTAATAACCGGTTAATTGATAAGTTGCAGGGGGCGATGCAGTAGATCTGCTACTTTAAAACAGATAGGCTGATTTTTAAACGATTTTTTGTGTTACATTAAGATTATATAAGTACAAGTTATTAGAAAAAATTGTAGTTATGATCCACCAAGGGGCACCAAAGTAAACCTGTGCCTTTAAAACATAGTAGCCGATTTTGATGCGGTTTACTGTATTATATAAGTATCACTTAATACGAAGTTATTAGACGAATTTTGCAGTTATGAATCACCAATTTGACGACCGCTTAGCCTAGTGGGTAGCGACCCTGCCTACGGGGCTAGAGGTCCCGGGTTCGAATCCCAGGTCGGGTCAGTATTAATGTGATGAATATTGATACTGGTACCGGGTCTTGGTTGTTATATATATATTAAAAAAAAAAAAATTATATAAGTATATATTATAAAGAATATTTAAGTATGTATATCAGTTGTCTAGTAACCCTTAACACAAGCATAATACTTGCTTACTTTGGGACTAGATGGCGCTGTGTGGGAAGTCCCATGTATTGTCCCATGTATTTCCCATGTATTACCAATGGGCACTGCAGTAGATCTGTACCTTACAAAAGCTTATAGACCGATCTTGATACGGTTTATTGAATTAGGTACGTAGTTATTACCTCAGAGTGAGTTATAAATATTTGACCTATATTTTTATTTACGTAATGAGGTCTATTGGTGATACCTAACATCTAGAAAAATTTTGGCTGGTGACTAAAATCTCACCCTGTATAAAAGTATTGTTATTGTTTTGTGCCATTCAAGGAAGGCGATCACGACATGATTCTAGACACACGGCAGTGTATCAGGCAAGTTCACGAAGGAAAAGGGCGAAGCGCCGACTGTGGGTTATACCCACGGAAAATCGAGTTGGTTAGAGGTGCCATGTGATGGTATTTGTTAAGAGACACGTGCCCCAAAAATAATCCCTCACAAAACAAATATAAGTAAAAATTTTACGCTAATACGTAAAGAGTTTTGTCTCAGATTTATATCATTTTAGGCAGCAGTTCAAGTGGACGACGCCTGTCTAGTACGGCTAATTAATAATAGATGAAGCCACCATATAAAGAAAAGATTTTTATTTTTTCATAATCACATTTCTAGGTTTCAGTTGTTAAAACGTAACATGCGACTATAGAAAATATATCTCTTTAATCTTTTGAACTGACATTATTGATCCTTTCTACAGATTCGAAACATTTGTACAAAAACCTAAAATTTATGGATACGAATAATTTTTTGTGGCCTATATGCCAACTCTAACCTACTCTAACGCTCTATTGGTGTTACCCATCTGAACAATATCGAGCCGCTTTCGACTCCACTATAACTTAAATCTATTCAACCTACACATTTGTGATTTTGCGTGTCTAAGTACAACTCCCCTCCCCCTGAACATCAAGATTCATCCTAAATCATGAACAAACCTCTTGCTTCTTGAGAGGTTGACGTCCGAAATCACTTTTTGGAACATTCACTAACCGATTTACTGACTCGTTCACTCAACAAAAGTCTAGACTACTTCCATATGACTTAGTAGCTTGAAATTTTTTATCGAGGTATTGGAGAAAGGAAAAAATCAGCACAGTACAAATTATGCCTTGGTATAGCAGACAAAGCTAAAATTGCTATTATTTTATTGGTCGTAGGTACTTTGACGACTTATTTATATCAAACTTCCTATATCTCATATTACCATAATATGGTCTTGGTTTTTAGTGTGAAACTAGATGGTCATATGAGTCCAACAAAATTATCTAATATATACTTATTTATTTATACCTATCGTGTTTTCCAAATTTTAAGTATAGAACTACAGGTGAATCTGAAAACTTTATAAAATGTATATACTTATTTGTTTTTACCTGTTGTGCTTATTGTATATTATATAAATAAATAGAAAATATATTACTTTAGAAAATTTAATGTTATCCCACCAAAATGAGTACCTACGTAATAGGAGTCAAGTTTGATACAAAAGACGTTCAAGATGCTTCAACGACAAAAGAAGTAAGATCTATGTTCAATTCTAAATGCTTAAATCATAACTACAGGAATGCACTATGTTCTTCATTCAAATGCTTCAAAACATTTTTTTATGTTTTGTGCTATTAAAAACTCAATTTATTATGTTTTGTGCTATTAAAAGGGGCAATTTGGTAAGCTTTAATACTTGAATGTGTAGATATCAGTAGCACAGAACAAAACAAATTTTGTTTTAAAGCAACTGCGTATTATTTATTGTATATTATAATAAAATGTTTTGTACATTTACAGTTTTTTTAAATTTTTTTAATAATATGATCACATATATGTTCTGATCAGACACAGATGCTGAGGGAAGACAATGGGTGTAAATCGCACTGCTAAAAGTTTTGTGTCAATAGCGTTTTAACATAATTATGTTAATTCTGCCTTTAACTAGTGTATGAGAGTTAACCTTTTTTTATTGAAAAATAATAAAAACAGGCAACGTGATACGGTTAATATAGAGCTTTTTTCAAAATGCCGCCAGGAACTATGACGCTCCATGTGCGTCCTTTTTAAAAGAACTCGTTTTGCGTCTTATATTTTTATTAATATCTTCAGGAACTTATGAATTTAATTAAACACTTACAAGTGATTGACAAGCAAAATAGCAGAAGTTAGGGCCACTCAACAGTACCATTCCTTCCATGACAGTACCTAACTATAAACAATTTGTATCTAACGCATATTCTACCTAATTTTGCAATTATATGATTAAGTATGGGTTTCAGTATACAGGCAAATATGTAAATCACATACCATTTTACTTTGGCAGTAGTCACTGTTCTAATAAAGATGATTTTAAAAAATACGTTTTTGTTTTAATATTATTATTTCATAAAAAGTTATTGATCCTGAGATTGTTCTAGCTAAGCGTATCCAAAACATACCAAATTTTAATTTACTTCCAACTTGAAAAGTTGAATAACAATCAGTGTTTTGCTGCCATCTAGTGTTGGGTAGAAATATATATAAAGATATTTTTTAAATTCGTTTTCAAATCAATTTTAACTATATAAAATTTTGAACATCACAATTCAAATTAAATATTGAAGTATTTTTTACACAAATTATACATTTTTATTTAAAAGATGACTCATATGAAATACTAAAGATTACAAATTGACGTTAGATGGCGTAGTAAGTTCTTCTACTTGACACTAGATGGCCCTCAATTTTTTTATACGTGAAAGAACGCTGGAACTTTATTATTTTTTAATTTATAAGTTTTTCTAATTCGCTTGTTAATCATAACAGGCATTGTTCGAAATTTTGTAACATGGATCAAAAATTTTTGTATTCATAGGAATAGGTGTCCTTATTCAATTAAACAAAATGATTTTTTGGAGGCGTATTATCAGATATGAAAAGAAAACGTGAAACATCAACCTGACGTCACTACTACGTACAGCTGACGACGACGGCGATTTAAACAAGTACGATAGTAGTTCATCCTCCAAACTTTTTAATAGAGCAGCCTAATTTATATATTTAAAAAAATTAATTAATATATTTTCGTAAAAGAAAGAAGTAAGTACAATTTATTTTATTATTAAACATTTTCTAACTCAGCTTCATTGTAAGTCACGCAAGTAATTTAAAGCCCTGAGCAACGCATCTCCATTTCGACACTAGAGGTCGCTCAAGGTTTTGAATGTTTTGAATAATAATAATAAGCAAGGGACGAAACAGAGGAACTGCCTATCATTATAATGTAGATTCGTACCTAATTCAAGTACAAAACAACTTATAAAGTCGTTCTGCGTGATGACCATACACTAGTCAAGACATGCATGCAAGCAAATAACCAGTAATACGCCTATTTGTAATTTTTCTTCTTATTTTTGCTTCAATAAAACATTTTATCCATCGTATAATGTTTTCAAGTGAGGGAGTTTATGTATATTGGAGCCTTCAAGGTAAAACTTGGTTTGTAGATTGACTTTACAAATTACCGGTGGTTTCCTTGATGATGGGAGTTTGGGAGAAGAAAACGCAAGGTTTCGCTTATATGAACTTAAATTATGTTTCTTGTTCCTAATTGTAAGTTCCTAACTTCTGTCTGTATCTAAATTCTGTCTGTATCTAAATTCTGTCTGTATTAAAATTTGTTATAGTAAATGACTGATCTAACTTTAGTCTCACTTTTTCTTTATCTCATTTTTATGTCACAATCCCTGAGATATACACATCCCTTTCTTCTTTTTATTTCTAACGTGACAATAGCCCGAACGCAGCGAACCTGTTTCAAATCTATAAGGCCATGTGGACGTGCTGTGGTTCGAATCCGGGCGTGTACCGAGTTTTTTCTGACTTAAGTACACTAACTATCACAGACTCCGTGCCTCGGAGAACACGTTAAGCCGTCGGTCCCGGTACCTGTCAATAGATGGCGGTCGTTAGTATCCGCCAACCCACATTTGAGCAGCGTGGTGCCTTTAAGATCCAAGCTACATCATCTTGAAAGGAGGCTTAAGCCGCTGCAGTGGGGTATAAAAAGAGCTGTTGGAATGGAATGGAATCTTTATGTTATGACATATAGTCCCATTGATTATACCTATAGTCAAAACAGACGACACGAAAATCTCAATTTTCGAAAAGGGAAATGGTTTTATTCGATTTCGATTGATTAGTGGAGTAGGAATGCAGAGTTAAGATACAATTCTTGTACAAGGTAGGTAAAATAACTATGCCTTCTATAATTATATTAAAACAATTGTTTATTTTATTTTTTACTGCAGACAGCATTTTTGATATAGCGTTACCTCTTATTAACTTTTTAAACGGAGAGGACGACAGGCATATTTAATGATAGAAGGACTTTCCAAATATGCCGTCTTATGTCAAAAACCACCTCGTTTCGTTACTCGGTTACGACCTGAAGTAAGGACAAGAACAAAGGACAAACTAATGAACGATCACCTACCTACAATGGTGTTTTACGGATTGATCCTGTAAACTGGTCCTGTCCTGTGGCATACGAATACTTACAGAATTTCAAAATCAGTATTTTTTCGTTCCGAGCATATTCATTTAGTATAGTATAGGCATATACGGGGTATTCAACTGAACGTAGTTTAACTTTAAACATGTTTTGTCCGTAACCGTTAGTTTGCGCCATATGCACCCTTGAAACTTTTTGTTTAGTTCGGTAAGCACTACATGCTCTATAAGTTAGCACTGCGCTCAGCCGAACACGTGGTATATTATGTACGGGGTGTTCGGCTGATCGTATTTCTACTTTGAACACGTTTTTCTCAGTAACCGTTAGCTTGCGCCATCTTTGAAACTTTTTGTTTAGTTCAATAAATTCTACATGTTCTATAAGCTTTACCGCGTTCAGCCGAACACGGTGTCGGTACCTAAGCACTACATGTTCTATAAGTTTGACTGCATTCAGTCGAACACGAGGAATATTATATATGGGGTGTTCGGCTATACGTAGTTCTTTTAACATGTTTTTCTCGGCAACCGTTAGTTTGCGCCACCAGCTCTCTTGACACTTTTTGTCTAGTTCGATAAGCTCTACATGCTCTACAAGTTTGGACGCGTTCAGCCGAACACGGTGCAATCTATAACGCGGCATGTCTGCATATCGTCGTTGCTTTTGCTAGTGAATGGATTATAAATTGTACTATCAAAAATAAAATATGTCGTAAAGTACATTCTCTCTCACACATATCACTATACACGTACAACACTTAAAAGGTACCTACTTTTCTTATTTTTCTTTCGCTTTATATATATGTATTTAAAACAGATAATGATTTTGAAAGCGTGATAGCGACGACGTCGTGCCGTGTCGGCAACACAAAGCAATATGATTAATTGACCGCGTTACAACAACACCGAGCTATTATAACTTTGTAGCTTCAGAGGTGGTGAACATTTCGTGATTAATATAGTTTTATACCTGAAACGTAATTCTCCTATAAACTATGCAAGAATGTTATCATTCTTAATGAATGTGCCCTGAGAGAAGTTTTCACTAGAAATAGAGCAAAGATGTCTGATATTATAAAAGGAAATATTAGGAATACAAAAAAAAAATAATACATGACTTGCCCGCGGTACTACCAGAGTTGTACTACAACTTTTTTGCTCGTGGTCCTACTATGTACAACTGGTTGTACAGCGAGACAACTCTTACTTGCCCGTAGTACTACCAAGTCTTGATTATTTCGCCTCGAGTAACCCTTAGAGGTTACTCGACAACTTCGCTCCGGCAACACCCTAGTGTGCCGCCTGGCCGCTCCGATGAAGTCGTTAGAACTTTCGGGCTGACGACACGCGTCCTTATTCTTCAGGCGGTCGTTTAGTGGGTGCAACTCCCACATACCCCGCGCGTTCGGGGCCGCGGAAGCTGTAGAGTTTAATCCGTCTTCCCATCGCAAGGGTAAAACAAAAAAAAAACCAAGTCTTGTGTTAGATGAAAATCGTAACATGAAAGTTATCCTATAACCACGGAGCATACTTTACATGTGATTCGAAAACAAAACCATTTGAAAAATGTACACAAACTAATATCCAAAAACATCCTCTATATATTAATTTTAACTAACCTGTTAATGCAAAGTTCCAAGTTTTTCACGAATATAATACAACTAAATATTTAATGTGTTAAAAAGGTTAGCAACCCCATTCAGACTATACAGCGACAAACTATCTCGGAAACTGGGAATTTACATATCTTCATCAGCGAAAGGTAAGGGTAAAGATGATTTGCTGAAATTGTACGGGCGGTTTCCCCACCACCGGGACCCCTTAACATCTCCAAACACCCCCTCACGCCTCAAAACACCCCCAAACACCCCCTCGCGGAATAACACCCCAAAGGATAATCGCCGTAAGTCGGAGAGCGCATGTCTTCGCCCGTTGCGACATCAGTCCAGTTAATTCGATTCGTTTTGGGATAATTCCATGAATGTCGCTTTGTTCTACTTTAAGTTCGTTTACAATTTCAACCAATTATATGCTAGCGCCTTTGTTCATCATTCGATGGTAATTCATACTGTTACACGAAGAATTTCAGCTGAATATCACAGTTAATAATAATAATACTTGGGACATCTTACACAGCGCTATCTAGTCTCAAAGTAAGCAAGTATCATGCTTGCATTATGGGGTACTAGATTAGTTGAGAGTACTCATCTATAATTCATTTTCATACAAATTCTTCTTTGTGCTTTTTTGTAATATATTGAACTTAAACTTTGCATTTATTAAATAAATAATATTGTCAGAAGTATACTTGTTTATTTATTTATTTAGTATTATTGAGTAAACGTTAAAAAATTTCAGTCGCTAATATATTTTTCAAAATTATGTACGAATTCATTCCTTTATGAATTACTGGACATATTGATTACCAAGAAACAGCGTATGTGTAAAGACTGTTAAGAATTATATACATTATTGAAGTAGTACTTCTTTTGTATTTGAAGTAGGTATATATAATATTTGTTTTGGCGCATTAGTAGAAAAAGATCACAGTAAATCTTTATCCTGTAACGCAAATTGCGCGCGCCGGCGCCGAAGTAAAACACCATAAAATTAATTTCTCATGTCACTTTATTATTATTATTTTTATCAAGTTTTTGAACATTATTAATAAATTATTTATTAAATAAAAATTAAAATTATATGCTAAGTATATGTTACTTTCAGAGTTATGATTTCTAATATAATTTTAATACAATATTCATTTTTTTTTTTTCGAATCGTAGCAAACGGAAGGAAGCGTTATCTGCCTACCTCGCCGGGAAGGAGACGTGACTTTATGTGTCTACTTCCTTATTATTCTATTACCATTTCTATTTTGTCTGCTTTTATGTATTATTTAATCAAACTATTATCCATGATATTTGATGTCATCATTATCGTTAAGTCATATTGATATTTGATATTTGATGTCGGTTATCGATAGTTACATGCCAAATAACTACGTGCCTATACAAAAATACAGATACAAATTTTTTAAGCATTTCAGTTTCGTTGAAAACTACTTTTTAGTGGTAACTTCTGAAATTGTTGATATTTAAATTCAGATGGGATTCTGGTGGGTTATATGAGATAAGAACAGCAGATTATCAAGATCGGAGTTGTTAAAAATTTAACACATCTTGCTAATATTCGCTTATTGCGAAGATTTGTCTTCATCGGATAATAATTGTAGTTTAATCGGTAAAAAATATTATTTACATAACTGTGAATTTGTTCTAATGATTCGAAGGTGGCTTCGATACAAGGGACGGTTTCACAAATTCTCAAGCCTCTATTAGTTAAACTAATAAACTTGTACACTTTTAGTCCGAGCGCAGCTTTTTATGAAAACAGAGCTCATTTGTTAAAAGGTGAAACTTTCAGAATATAATCACTCGTAAAAATTAAAAAATATGGAATGCCAATAAGTTTTATAAAGTTATACTAAAACATGTATCAATATTTATATTGAGTACATTTACTGAAAACTTCCTTTTTTCATCAATAAGCTAAATCTAACACTCCCCTCTTGTTATAAATAAATCTTATTATAAAGCAAATAGAGATAATGTGAATCATCATCATCAGCCCGTGTCTCTCCACTGCAGGATATAGGCCTCTCCCAAGACTCGCCACCACACACAGTCCTCCGCCTTCCGCATCCAATTACCCCCAGTATGGTGCTTTAGGTCATCAGTCCACCTGGTCGGGGGGCGTCCAACGCTTCACTTCCCAATACGTGGCCTCCACTCGAGAACTCGTCTACCCCATCGGTTGTCGGTTCTACGGCAAATGTGACCGGCCCATTGCCACTTAAGCTTGCTAATCACTTCGGCTATGTCGACAACTTTAGTTCTTCGACGGATTTCAGTATTCCTGATTTTGTCCATCAAGAAAATACCGAGCATAGCCCGTTCCATAGCGCGCTGAGCGACTTTAAATTTGTGAAGCAGTCCTGCCGTGAGAGTCTATGTTTCGGCACCGTATGTCATTGTAGGTGCAATGTAGATAGGTTGACCAAAACTTACAGACTCACCAAAACAGAAAAAAAAGTCGAACATGCGCTGTTTATATAACCGAAGTTTTTATATAATATAAGATAGATAGGCTTTCGCCCAACACCCATGTATCCGAAGATCATTATCTGCCCGGACGGGTTGAGAAAGTTGAGAGGAATTTAGTTAGCCCCGTCTCAACCCGCGTCCCTGTGTTCCCTCAACGACACAGCGTGAAAAGGGAACAGTAGTATGATTTCTAGTTAGACATGGCTCGCACATACATATGTATTGCCTACGGATAATTTCAAGCGATCTCGAGGTATATTGAGTGTATTATGGATTTAATTAACCTTAGGATTGGTCTCGCTGGCCTCTACACGCTATCCCATTTCGATGAAACCATGGCAAATTTTGACAAGCTCACAAGCATTAGTAGGAGCTTGTATTCCATCCCATCAGCCCATTATACCCCATTTCAGGGGCTTAGGCCTCCCCTGAGTGTGAGAGGTGCTTGGAGCTTAGTAGTCAGTGATACTTGTTGTTTAGTGTAGTACAGTAAGTGATAGATGTACATAAGTCAGAAAAATTCATTGGTACACCCCCGGATTCGAACCGCGGCCTCGCGGCCTTATAAATTTAAAACAGGTTCGCTGCGCTCTGGCTATCACGATACTATCGTGGTGTTTGTATATGTGTGCGAAATGAATATAACACAGACCAGTCAACCTATAGACCACGCTTTAATAAACGTCAGTACGAAAACGAAATCGCCAAAAAGTGGCGGGGTGCGGGGAGAGGTCGGCTAGTTTTCATTGGCTCGTTCAAAATTGACAATTTAATGGCTTCCGACGTGCTTCCAACTGACGGCTCACTAGTGACGTAGTTATGTAGTGTCACTACATAGCCTTGGCGAATGCTACTCCCTGTCAAAGCGTGGTCTATAAGGTTGACTTGTCTGTGGAATATAATTACCGAAAAAGGCGGAAGGCGAAGGTCCTTAAATTGATCAAAAGTCTCTATGTCCATAATTGGACATTTGTTGGGTACATTGAACGGTTGATATAGGTGTGTCTGTCGGTATCGGGTCTTTTAAAGAATGCAGTTTAATGTATATTGTATAAATAGCTACTTTACGTAACTTATCACTAATCAACGCCAGATGGAGTTACTGAACTATGTCGTTAAAATTTCTAATGAAAACTCTTCCCAAGGGTCACTCTGTTATATATTCCATCATTCAAAGCAAACTAACTTTTTAATCGTGCTACTTGTCCTACTTAGTTACACTTAACCCCAAGCCACCCTATACAACTTGTTATAACCAGTTTAGTCCAGTTCAGTTTAGTACGTACACGGTACACGCCAACTCTTAGCCGCTACCTGACAACGGATGTGGAACAAACTTCACAAGCAATTTTGCCTCTACCAGGGGGTCCATGTTTAAGAGAGTTTATTATGAAAATGTCCGTACACAGCCGTACAGTCTGCACACACAAGTACATCAGTGTGTGTATGTGTACAGGGTAGTCCATTTATAAACGTGTATTTTGACGGGACCTGACCTTAAACGACCCTGGTAATCTGATATTTTATTATTTATTACATGAGTGAAACGCAAGTACGTAGTCGATCTCAGTCAAATTTAACGGTCGCGCCACCACATGTAAGGCGGTCATCTCCCGCCAACCTATAGGCAATGTCAGTCACTTGTCAGTGTTTAATAAGTTTATATGTTTTTAAAGATAATATAATAATATAATAAACTTAAAACACAAGTATACGAATTCCTTTCATAACAGTCGTCGGATTAAAGTTATTTCCATACAAAGAGTTTCGAATTAGAAGAGCGGGCATCAGATAGATTTTACAAACAAACGTAGTGACTAATTCCACCGATATGGAAGTATCGAAATTTTTTTATACATATGTAAACAATTGATACAAGTATTCAATTAGAATGCGTACAATGACATACGGTGCCGAAACATGGACTCTCACGGCAGGACTGATCCACAAATTTAAAGTCGCTCAGCGTGCTATGGAGCGGGCTATGCTCGGTATTTCTTTGATAGAATAATCAGAAACACTGAAATCCGTCAAAGAACCAAAGTTGTCGACATAGCCGAAGCGATCAGCAAGTTGAAGTGGCAATGAGCCGGTCACATCAGCCATAGAACTGATAACCGATGGAGTAGACAAGTTCTCGAGTGGAGGCCCCGTACCGGAAAGCGAAGCGTTAGACGCCCCCCGGCCAGGTGGACAGATGACCTGAAGCACCATACCGGGGGTAGTTGGATGCGAAAGGCAAAGGACCGTGTGTGGTGGCGAGCCTTGGGAGAGTCCTATATCCTGCAGTGGAGAGACACGGGCTGATGATGATGATGATTCAATGAGAAGTGACGTTTTTAATAATTACACTATAACAGTGAATTTATACTATAACTATTTCATGGTTGAGATATATACTTTCTACTCATTCACAGACTGCGCGTTATAATAAAAAAATCTGTAGTTTTTCTATCTGAACCTTAAGAAAAAGTTAACGTACCTATAGGAAATTAATTTGCGAAAGCGAAGCTGGTTGGCCTGGTTCTTTTAAAAAACAATATAATTGATCAAGTGTACTGACGTCTAAATCTCTGGACAGGACAACAGCGACTGAAGCAGTTTGTCTGTGTGATAATTTACCCATACTCGCATGACCAAAGGATTTTCTTCCTTGTCCCGGGGATGTCCCGTTTTATCCTTAACTTATATGATATAATGCCTTTGTCACCATATAATTTCAACATGTATTTTACTTAAAATTTTCCTTTCGAATTAATTTATCGCACAGCTTTCTACTTATAGATTTCTGCGAAAATTCGTGTTTTCTTATGTTTACTTAACCATTAGCTGCACAACCTTTTATATTATAAAGATCTATTGTGTTGTAAATCCTTGGGTATCTTGGGTCACTTGAGGATCACCCAACTACAGTGATCTGAAGGGAGCAAATTTCAGTTTTTATCCCTATCGTGTCGTTCATACATTTTCGTTCCTTCACTATAAAATAGGTCACAGTCTAGAAAAGAAGAATTTAAGTACGTCGTCATCGAGTTTCAATACAACCATATAATATCATCAGGTTCGAAATAGACCCTATATAGATTTTCATTTGGTGTACGGTCCTTACATTTCTTTTTCGCTTTATCGACTTCTATAAGTTTTCATGCTTGTTATTTCGTGAACTTAAAAAGACCTTTGTTTAAAGTGTTGCCAATTTGACACATATGTTTTTCTAGAGCAACCCTTACCGACCCTGCTGTCACGCACCCATAATTTCTCGTAAATTATATATAATATTGATGAAATTAAATAATAATATTACGTGGGACATCACACACAGCGCCATCTAGTACCAAAGTAAGAAAGTGTTATGCTTGTATTATGGGTACTAGACAACTGATACACATACTTAAATATGTTTACGATATAGATATTTTACACCCAGACACGCAACAAATAGACATGTTCATGCATACAAATATTTGTCCCGGCCGGGAATCGAACCGACGACCTCTGCAGTTAACGTCTCTAACTACTTGGCCGATAGCTCAGTCATGGCTGCTAAACATTTAGAATCAGCCTACTTAAAATCATAATCTGCTTCTACACGTATAATACAAAGTAGGAAAGTTCCGTTCCAAGTGTATTTCGTAGGGAAAATTATAAACGTGAAACTACATAAAATTACGGGTTAGGAAATGAAAGCACGTTTGGTTTTAGTGGGCAGTTAATTTCGAGACTAAAGCGCCATAATCTGTTTATCGCGTCTCGAGGCAGGGGCTTAGCCTAAGGACTTTGCTGGCAATCTGGTAAGATGGTATCATCTGATAATTTACGAATATTATTACGTACTATTATATATTTACTTATTTATTTAAGAGTGGCGTGATAGCCCAAAGCGCAACGAACCTGTCTCAAATTTATAAGGCCCCATAGGGCCATGGTTCGAATCCGGACGTGTACCAATGAGTTTTTCTGACTTAAGTACACTCACTGACTATCTACTATCACTGACTCTGTGCCTCGGAGAGCACGTTGAGCAGTCGGTCCCGGATACTGTCAATAGATGGCGGTCGTTACAATCCCCAACCCGCAGTGGAGCAGCGTGGTGGATTTAAGCTCCAAGCCCACCCTCTTCGCCCTGGGGGAGGCCTAAGCCCCTGCAGTGGGGTAAAAATGGGCTAATGAAGTGAAGTGAAGTGAATTTAGAGTTACCAGTCTAAATACGAAACGTTTTGGTTTTCGTTGCAATTCGTTACTGAGTCGACTAAGTATTTTTAGGTGCTTTTTGTCCTTTCTGTAAAACAGATTGGTATTTGAGGTCGGTTTAACTTTTTCATATTACGTGCATTTTGTTTTATATATATAAAGAACGAAAGAAATTTAAAAATTTATTTGTCAAAATAAGCTATACTTATTAGATAAGTAACTATTATACAAATGTTGCAAAAATAGCTATATAGGATAGATAGGATTGTTTTCAGCCATAGCCAGAAGTGATGACGTCATCACAGACATTTAAAAATTGTCTCACAACACCAGCAATAACTTTAAACACGCAACCCAAACTTTAAAGCCAAATCTATAGTTTGACCGAAACCGCTGTACCGCGCCTTAGGTCATGTGCGCGGCGCGGAGGGAGCCTTCCCTCCTCGCCGCGTACATACCTAAGGCGCGGTACAGCGCTTTCGGTCATACTATAAATACTAACAATCAGCCTGTATGCAATACAACAACCAACTTTTGTATACAAATTACAAAAAAATTAAATATACACAATTATATGTTGTTCACAAAAAAACACAAAATCGTTATCTTCATCTAAAATAAAACAAACACACAACAATACATACTCAATACTATTTTAATCTAGGAACACTATTAAATTATTTAATAAAATTTAAATATGAGATTCCAAATACCCATCACAAAATATAGTTCGACTTATGTTAAAGTAGAAAGATCTATGGGAACTTTAGTTAAGTAAATAAATCTATTGTTTCTGCATACTTGTTCACTTTGTTGTGGCTCAAATCTTGCGAGCTTATTTATTTCCTCTTGACCTACGAAATTGAAATTTCGTACACGTATGTGGTTCCGATGACTATACGATAATCTGGTCACTAGGTAGGTCCTGTTGATGTAGCCAGGATCTTCTGCTGACAAAGGAACTCTTCAACGGTTAATTATATTTAGTCCAAATTTTACACATATCGGTACCATCGTGCTGATGATGGAGTTAGAAGGTGGATAGCAAAACACGTTAATGGTTACTAGTGAACCCATCGAGTTCCTTCTCATTAGATTTTGCCCTCCGACTTTTCATAGTACAATGGTGTAGGCTTGAGCTGCAAGCTGATATAAGAACCCTTCAATGGCTACTCGTAAACCTAATACGATGCCCTCGGCCTCGGCTTCGGGGTATGGCATAGAGGAAAATATGTCACAAATAATCATTTTTAATCCTCTTTAAGTTTCTTACAGTGTTCAACTTAGAGTGGTCGGTTGCATACGAATCTGCCTAAATTTAGCTTTATCACATTCAAAAGTGATGACAGATATTCCTCTTTGAAAAGAAATGGATTTTAATTTTTTATTTATTTATTTGTTAAATTGCGTAACCCATGTATTATTCAAAACCCTAAAAATAAATTGATGTATTTTATTTATTTAATTTAAAAGTGTAACAATCGATGAAACAGAATCACTTCGTTGGTATTTATAACTGAAAGATTTCAACAAAGAAAAGTTTAACAAAAAACCTTCGTAAGTGTCTCGTAAGTAGGTCCGGCTCGGTCGGCGAGGCGAGGTCCCGCCCGCCCTGTTGATTTATTGGACGCCAGTAAACTAGAATTTAGTTGGACTACCGCTTTAATTCGAGCGTTATCTTGATTAAAGACCCGACTGCGGTTTGTCCTCTTAGACTCCATAGAACCGCCACCGCTCTACACTGAAATCCGAATGAATTACTAATTCTGAAGTGTGCGCCGGGCTTAATGGGCGACCAAAATAAC
>OX453256.1:2854202-2891702 GCA_949709985.1 Luffia ferchaultella | reverse complement strand
AATTTGTTTGCTCCAATCGGTTAAGGTTTATTGGGGTGCAACCGTTAACGCCATTTGTATGGACATTTACCAATACACAATCCTCTTGATCTGCTTAGATTTAGATCTTTTAATATGGAAGGGTTCATACTTATCAAATTTCATCTTTCACGGTTCTGCAACTAGCTCTCTTTAGATTCAGAAAAACAGTTTTCCTGTGACAGAGATTATTTTCTTATATTAGATAATTTTTTGCATTACCTTTCAAATTGTATTATCAAGGAGATTTGTGAAAGTAATAAATGCATGTTTTTTTCTTTTAGTATTAAAATATTGAGATATGGCCCAACAAAGTTATCGTACTGCCGTGGGCATATGCGGCTGACTGACAATTGTGTTGGTAGGCGGCCGCCGGCGGAATACCCCTTAGCAAGTCGCCCCTTACTATGGTCTATCTATACTAAGTTTGACTTAGTCACCACGCTGTTGAAACTGAAGAAAAAATCTTCCTGTATCACCCAAAAACGTGGTATTTTGACTGTCACGATGATATTCTTTTTTTTTTTATGCTTGCAAATTAGTAACATTACTTATTTTTTTAGGTCCCTAGGTATGATCATCAGAAGACAGCCGTCAGCCATAGCGTGTCCTACCTCCCACCAACGAGCGAAGGGACTGCTGTTCCCTTATTATGATTGCCGACGGCAAAGATATTTCATTGTATACAGCATTCCATTGCACCCGCGGCCCCGCTCTACTGGATTGCACATTTACAACTGGATCCCTTTTTCCGCGATAAAAAGTAGCCTAGCTCATTTTCCAGCTTGTAAACTATTATCTATACAAAATAATAGCGGTCCCGGTACAACTGTGTAATCCACGCGAGCGAAGCCGCGGGCGGAACGCTATTTTAAAGTAAAGTAATGCCTTTATCACTCGCTGATGTAGCTTTCTATAGGTGAAAGAATTTTTTAAATTAGTTAAATTGTTTTTGAGTTTATCCGTAACTAACAATACATAAAACGCCACCTTTCTTCATCATAGTATTAGAATAGAAGTGTGAATAGAGAAGTTTATGTAAGGTACATAAAAACTGTAAAGCAGTTTTATTAGAGACATAGTTTAAGCTCATCATATTTTTAAATAACTTCTGTCTGTTTATATACATTCATTGCTGTCTTCATAATAATACTAGAGCAAAAAGGTCGATTCATTATTTTATGCATGGTTGTTTTCGGTTGTTGTACCCCTTATAGAAATATATTTAACCATATTTCCTAGTGTAGAAAAAAATTATTGCCTTTTTGAAAGTACTGTATCGATTCACTAACTAAACAAAAAGTTTCAAGTGAGCAGATGGCGCAAACTAACGGTTACCGAGAAAGAAATGTATAAAATTGAACTACGTTCAGCCGCACATCCCGTATATAATAAACCGCGTGTTCGGTTGAATGTACTTCAAATTCAAAGTATGTAGAGAAAACTGAACTAAACAAAAAGTGTCAAGTAACTAGATGGCGCAAACTAACAGTTACCAAAAAAAACATTTTAAAGTTTTATTTTTTAAAACTATACACATACTCTGTATGTTTGGACCTGTGGTTTGAACTACTTTCAGCCGAACACCCGGTATAAGAAATCTTTAAAAATTTCTAAATCATATTGTTCATAAAAAATAACTTACATTTTCTACCATATGAAGTTAAAATAATGTACAACGAACAATATATTATTATTTACGTTGGACACGCGGCTTTTATCGCTGGGTGGTACGTTGAAACGGCGCGAATGTTTTAAAGCTTACAGAAATGTTGTTACTAGCTTCATTGTACTATTTATCATAAAAAAATACGTATTTATGCAATTTTATGTCGATTCACATTAAACTTTTAATTTGCTTATAAGCGTACGTGATTAAGCATCTAAATTAAATAAAAAGAATACTTACCTAGTAATTTTTTGTATTTGCATGTTTCAATTTCCTATGAGAATTGTCTAGTGATTTTTGTATTTATTTTTTATTATTATTTTTTAAACTAGCAACCCGCCCCGGCTTTGCACGGCTAGCAGAGCTAATTATGGCTACCTTGCTCCCAGTCGGCTTGACTTTTTCCAACTTCAAACTTCAACAATCATCGTCATATTCCAATCAGTTTACACGAAATATTAATTAACCCGTTAAATCGTAAAAGTTTAAAAACTAAATTTTATAACTCATATTAGTAATATGTTTATGTTTAAAAAAATCGGTATTGTGGTAGATACTAATTACACGCATGCACGCATGCACGCACGCACGCACGTACGCACGCGCGCACACACACACAGTATACATATGGTGATTCTGCTTCGATTTTGTGTACTTTAATTTCTTTTATTTAGTTAAAATTTAATACACTCAAAATCGTTCAAGTTTGTACGTTTTGAACGCCACTAATCGCTTTGTAGCTTCAGAACAGAAGCAGCAGAAAAATAGTAGAGCAGATGAATAGGTAACAATTTTTTAGAATACCAATATCAGAGGCAGTATAAAAATGTTCTTTTTCGGACAAACAGAAACAGAAGCAGTGATTTAGAAAAAAAGCAGTAGTGTAACAGCTTTAAGCTAATAAAGCTAATAACAACAGCAACTTAAACTTTAGTCAGCTTTAGTCAGCTTAGCCGTCGACGCAGTTTGTCCGACCCTGATTCGCTAACGTAGTGCAATTCTAATAAGGATAAGAAATAAGTATTTAATTTACAAATTTACAGATTAATTAATCTGTGTGCAAAAATATTTATAGAACTTTAACAACATCTGAAATAAACGTAAAATAATTAGACAGAATAGCATCTAAATTAAATAAAAAGAATACTTACCTAGTAATTTTTTGTATTTGCATGTTTCAATTTCCTATGAGAATTGTCTAGTGATTTTTGTATTTATTTATCCGTCTCATCCCTATTCCATTATTATATGAAAATACTAACTGAAAATATATGAACATAAAATTTTTATTTCAGTGGGGGTGTGGTTTTATTTATTCATGAAATGATATTTATAAAAATAACGAACTTGTATTTTTCTCTTCTTTAATTTGACACATCAAAATAGCGTCCTATATAGTGGCTTCGACATTAATTTAGCCGTAAACAGATACCTCTTATCCCTCGTAATGCGGTGATAAAAGGAGAGTATGCGAAGATTATTACCACTTAGTTGAGTGATAAAAAAAAACGCAATGGACGCAAAAAACTGAAATTCTGTGCGAAAAACTGAGCTCAGCTCTCTTGTTTCATATTTCGGTCATTAAAAACCACTCTGGCGTTCGTATACATTGGAATATTTATTAATACGAAGCTAAATGCGATTTAAGTTTGTCTTAGCTTTTGCCAGCGATATTGCTCCCGTGTTGCTGCAAATATTCTATTAAAAAAATTTTTATTGATAAGGATGGGGAGCTAAATGGTAGTGAATCGGAGTTCGATAGTGCAATTATGCAATAATTACGTTTTCATTGCGCATAAATTGTTATATGATGTAGTAACATGAATAGAACACGTTACCTTAAAAAAGCAAACTTTTATTTTTCATTATTTTTTCAATCTGTCCTATACAATTAATCTTAAAACGTGGACATACACCGCTTATGACGATTGCTAGGGATGGGCGCGTGGGGGACGGTGGCTCTCGGCAGTGCGAGTAGGGTGATACGCCTCGCGGAATTTTTATGGATAAATTTAATTAATTTTATTTTTTTTTATTTTTGAATGAATAGACAAATAAATGAAATTATATTTTTTATATTTAAATATTATTTAATTTTTTTTGCAGAGTGATTAAAAAAAATTACTGTGTGTATAATTATATATATTATAGAAAATAAAAACTAAATTTAATTATCTTAGTGAAGTTTGCGTATTTAAATTTTATACGATTTGCATATTCGCGAATATTTGGGAAACATTTGTAATGCGCTCTATTAATTGCTATTGCCATATGTTGTGTATTTTATTGATGTTTCAACGTGTCGTCATTTTCGGGTCGTTCACATGACGAAATTTTACCGTTTTGTTGTTAGAGAACCTCCTCTAGAAATTTCCAATGTTAAAAATGACAATTATTTTCAGAAAATTCATATCAACTGATAATTTTTAATAAAGGAATTGCGTTTGTTTTTATTTAATACTCTATCGTATGAATACTGTATCCGAAATGATCATTTGAACGATATTGCCTATAAATAACTTAAACTGATCGGATTTATGCAATAGCTGGACTATTATAGGCGACATGGAATTAAAATTTGTTTTAATCATAACACGTGTATCCGGCTGAACGTATTCGCATTGTGATGTTATGCAAAAGTTTTTAAATATATCATGAGATACTAACAAAGCTGACTGAATGCGTATGGGATATATTTTAACCTATTAACTTGTCTTCAATCATTATTAAACAAGTGTCTCTGTCAATTAAATGGCCCGTGACTTTCAGTCTGACCCAATTGGGTTAATGTGTAGTGACTGGGTTAAAGGACACATTTTCCGTGACTGTTCCAGGGTGAAAAATTACTAAAATATTCTTTATGCGAGGTAAAGCAACTGTTATGATTTAAATTGAAAGTTGGTTAAGCGCTGTTTTCACTTCAGGTTTACACAAATTATTTCTGTATTTTAAATGTCTTCCAAACGCTTTGTCGGTTCACATTTAGCGATTGACAGGGACTGAGTGTCCTACAACTCAATGGGCTTAGACAATTGCGCTGATAGTTATTAAAATTGAATTGAATTGAATAAGGTTGTATAACAACCTCTTAAAATAGCTATTTTTCCTTGTTATGAATTTTCCAGATATTTAAGGTGTAAGGTAAGGTAAACCATGTGACATTGAAATTGTTGAGCTTATTCCACTACTTTATACAGTAAAAAACAAAAAGCAAAATAATATCAAACTTATATATTTTATACTTTCATTAAAATATATAAGTTTGTCATTATTTCATATGAAACTGTCCTCACGAATCAATCAAAATAACATGATCTTATTTTGGAAAAAAATATAAACATATGTTAAAAAATTTCCTTTTATCAAATGTATACAAATATTTTTAATTCGGTTGTGTATACATGTGAAAAAAAATTTTTTTGCCCCTTATGTGATCAGCTACCAACCCTAAATATATTTTTATCAAAATATTTTTTTTTGTAATCATATAATTAATTTAATTGAATATTCTAAATACACTCAGAAATATGAACCGTATTTATGAGTACACTATAAACCTAGTAATTGTTAGATGCTTTAGATGCATGTGACTGTATTGAAAGACGCCAATTTAAATCTAATCTTATTATTATTAATCGACGACCGCTTAGCCAAGTGAGTAGCGACCCTGCCTACGAAGCTGGAGGTCCCGGGTTCGAATCCCAGGTCGGGTCAGTATTTATATGATGAATATTGATATTGGTACCGGGTCTTGGTTGTTATATGTATGTGGTGTCTTCGCTTTGTACCCAAAACACAAGCTAAAGCTTAGTTTGGGGCCTAGACGTTGTTGCTTAGAATATTTCTAATATAGCTAGGCCTCAAAACTGTTACTATGAATTTTAAACTGTAAACCTATTTTCGACAGATTTTTGTTTCTCATCTTTTCTGTCATTTAATTGTATGTAGAATGAGTATTTTATAAAATAGCTCAGTAAATACAGTTTTAGGGTCAACCTTATAATCACAGTTTGAGATTTCCATGTGGCCTAATTATTAGAAACAATCCTATGCCTCGCCTATTTGACGATTATTAAATATATTATATTCATCAAGAAAATATGAAAATAGACTTTATACGATAACAAATTTATTGCTTATATATATACTTAGCCCAGTGGGTAGCGACCTACGAAGCTATGGGTCCCGGGCTCGAATCCCAGGTCGGGTCAGTATTTATATGATTAATATTGATACGGGTCTTGGTTGTTATATATATGTAGTGTCTTGGCTTAGCTTGGCCAAAACACAAGCAATGCTTAGTTTGGGGCCAACAATCTCTAATTATATATTTCGCGAATGCTTTAAATGATGTGGATGAATAAATGACGTATGTTTCGTTACAAATATAATAATAATATGAACAATAATAAATAGTTTATTGCCAAAAAATACATTTCATTTCGTTAATATGCGTTACGTACTTAGTTAGTTAGAGCTTATTCTTCATACAAGAAAAAAATCAGGATTTGCCGAATCCTGAATGTAAAGGATTCGAGAGACAAACGAAAAAACATTTTTCTAAATCAGCAAAAGCTTCCGTTTCATATAGACGCTTCCATAAACAAACTATACGCACGTTAATTTATTTAATGAAAACTTATCGTTGCGCCGACTACCGAAGTTCCAAGTCATCCCAGGAGGGATTAGTCGCGGCTATATTAGCTGTTGTGAGTAGGTATGCTCGTCAAGAGGAAATGTGGCGTTTAACTGGGCCTTAATGTTCTCCATGTACCCGCACAATACGGGGCTAACATCATTTATAACTGCCCGAAACAGTTCTCTTAAGCAATTACGTCTCTAACTTATTTACATACAAACATTAACATCGACTTATAAGTTTCGCGTTAGAGATTTGGGATACCAGCATTGCGTTTATTATTTTTAATACTTTAAACTATTATAAATTTGTAATAAGAACAGTTATTTAAAAAAAAAAACCAAGTTAATGTTTGAAAATTGCGGTAATGAGTCATAAATTTCATTTTCATATCAGCCCAGTGCGGGTTGGTGGTTTGTAACGACTACCATCTGGTGACGGCAACCGGGACCAACAGCTTAACGAGCTCTCCGAGGCACGGAGTCGGTGATGGATTATGTACTTAAGTGACTTTTTGTCACTGTGTTTTGTTTTGATGTTTACAAATGATGTGAATCGATGTGAATTGTACCTAAATTTAAAGTTAAGTCAGAAAAAAACTCGTTTGTGCTTGCCGGTTTCTGGGATTCGAACCACGACCTTCTAGATAAGAAGCGGGCTCGCCACCACTCGGCTATCACGGCACAGTCACAAATTATTTACTATTATTCCTTAAAATTACTTTTTAATCAAGGTTGATTCCTAAGTCTCTATTACACGTATAAATCTAGCTTTCATGTCTCCGCATGGAAGATATTGCTGAGAAAAATGTTATCGATGAATTGATCATTTCTGACCCCAAAATAGCTGTTTATGTAACCGTTTTGTAATGAGGATTATTTAACACGAATTATTATTAAATGCTAGGCGAAGTCGAGTATCATTATATTAAAACTAGCGACCGCCCGCAGCTTCGCTTGCGTAGACTACACATTCCTGTTTTAGGTAGTATTAACTTCCGAAATGGTTTATACATACTTTTTGCTGAAACTAATATTGGGTACACCCATTCAAACTTTCAATCTTCATTCTCCCCACTCCTTTAGGAAAACCGATACTCCCATAATTTTCACCTCCCGTTTCGCACCCTTAAAATGTGGAAATCCAAAAACCCTGACAGACATCATTATTTATTTATGTCAAAATTTTTATGTTTCTTACTTTAAAGAACAAAGGCTCATACGGAGATTTAGTAGTTTCGGCTTCATCTACGTTGATAGATCAGTGAAGACAAATGACAGACAGACACAAAAAGTAGCCGATGTCACTCTTGACAACCTTCTTTCACGTCTGCAAAGTTTCATTAAAATCTGTTGAGCCGTTTTGAAGATTAGCTTGAATAGACACATAGACGTACAGACAAACAGACGGACGAAAAGTAGCGTATGTCACTTTTGACCACCTCCTTTTCATACCCGTGAAATTTCATTAAAGTCGGTTTAACCGTTTTAGAGATTAGCTCGAATAGACAGATGAACGTACATACAGACATACAAAAAGTAATGTATGTCACTTTTGACCATTTTTTTTCCATATCTGTGAAGTTACATCAAAATCAGTTTAGCCGTTTTGGAGATTTGCTCAAATGGACAGACAGACAGATAGTATTATTTTATACATATAGCCTATAGCCTTCCTCAATAAATAGACAACCCAACACAAAAAGAATTTTTTAATTCGAACCAGTAGTTCCTGAGATTAGTGCGTTCAAACAAACAAACAAACAAACTCTTCAGCTTTATAATACCATAACCTTTCTACTTTTACATAACACTATAATTCAACTGCAAGATGTATACTATTCAGTACGGAAACAACGGTTTTTTTACGTTTGATGTGCCCGCCACTTCCGACAAAATCCGCTCTTGAATACTCCTGATTAATCCCTACGTAGCAAATGGCACATGTATGCCAAAATTCAAATCTAGGTCTTATATAGTAATAATCTCGTGATTTCGTGATTTTATTAAAGCATATTGTAGGCACTGTAAAACAAGCATTGTCTGAGAAAACGCCGAAAAAACAAAAAAGGAATTCCAATCAAAATTCGAAGAGAAGGAAAAGCAATGGACAGTCAAGAGTCGACGATCGCTTACGATTGAAACAACAGAGCTCTCTCCTTGCTCATGCTAGAAATCAAAATGGAAAAGTTTTAATCATACTGTCGTTTAATTGAGCTGCCAGTTATCCGTACTATATATAATTTTATCGTCATCCGATTTCGACAAGACAAAGTTCAAAGCTTTCTTCAATAATTCCATGTGAAAAATATAGAGACCCGCCATTTTTAAAATTTTATTCGATTTTAAAGACTTATTTAATAATACAGAAAGATATACCCCGTTTACGAATGTACCTACCGACCGGGTACATTTTGTCCTACAGGCTTATTACAAACAATTTCACCTTTGCTTGTAAGGCTATTGATGGGTACCTAATTAGTATCTGATAATAAGTTGAGTTTACGTTAAGCCGTCGGTCCCAGTTGCCATCAACAGATGGCAGTCGTTAAAATCCACTTACCCACACTGGAGCAGTGTCGTGGATTAAGCTCCAATTCCCCTCACCCTGGGGGAGGCCCTTGCAATGGGGCATAATGGGCTGGTTGAATGGAATGGAGTTGATAAACGTAGGTACTTATCATTTTGGATCGGTAGGGATTCCCAGATTTTTTAACTATTGTTGCATTTTGTGGTTACACTATTCTTTCTTAACTAATTGGTTCGTGAACAAAGGCGCGGCTGACGCGTTATCGCGCGGCGCCCCCTTTTTGTCCTGGCGCCCCCGGTCGAAAGCCCAGGTTGTTTAAGCCGGCACTAACAAACACAACACACTTTAGTGTGATCTTTCATATCGACAGGACTTGCTGATTTTTCTGTGAAGGTCCAATGCACAAATCTAAATTCCAATGACCATAATTTGACATAGTTAAGACTTGCCTGAAAAAATTAATTAGAATGTATATTCCTTCATAGACAAAGATCTTTGTTACTATGTTATTTTATGTTATTAGTACTAGTTATTATGTTAATAGTACTCCATAACACAAGCATAATATTTGCTTACAGCATTGGGACTAGATGACCGCGTGTGGGATGTCTCAGGTATTATTATTAAAACATATACTGTGTTCCGTGGAACGTCTTTGATTATAAAGTGAAGGGATCCTAGCAATATTTTAGATATTTTGATAAATTTTGACTCCCCATTTTCCTTATCGAAAGAATCGCAGAGTTCTTTATGCGGGGACACCTTTTACGCTTTCAATGTAATATCGTTACCAACTGAAATTTTATACCCTTCCTTAATACTGAATTGTTAAAAGGTCTCTTTGTAAAAGTGATACGGAGTCCTTAGGAATATAAGAAGGCATGTTCATATTGAATAGAACTGAAAAGTGTTCACTGTCTTCGTTTCAATCTGGAATTCATTTGCAATTCTGAAATTTCAGATTGAATGTACACTTATTGGAACCTAAGACTCAAAATCAACCATGATACTAAATGCAAGTAAGGCTCCTGACAGTGTTTATGAATTGATAAAATTTTATTTCAGATTGAAACGCCGTGTTTCAAATTTAATAAGATATACATATACATCTGATAAAGTGCAGTACATATTATTTTTATTATATATAGATACTTATTCAGAGTTGGAAATAACACTGCTAAATAATTTATACGTGAATGAACTATGAAGGTATTACCGACCCTCCCAAAAAACACTGAAAACTCATTCCAGACAACCAATTAAGTAGAACAAAATGTTTATTTTAGAGCACAGAAGAGGTAGGTACATTGTTTACCTCGATTGTCCGGGCTAGCCAGACTGTATTTTCTCCACGTTCCCTAAAGAAAATGCTTATTTTTAATTTCGATTGTATATTTTAAATATTACATTCAGCGCGGGAACGATGCTAGTGTTCTCGGCAATTATGTATATTTTTTCCATTCCATCAGCCCATCATACCCCACTGCAAGGGCTTAGGCCTCCCCCCAGGGTGAGGAGAGAGCGGAAATTGGAGCTTAAATCCACCACGCTGCTTCCATGCGGGTTGGCGGATTGTAACGAATCCCATATGTTGACAGCAACTGGGACCGAACGCTTAAAGTGCTCTCCGAGGCACGAAGTCAATGATAGTTATGTACTTAAGTCTGAAAAATTCATTGGTACACGCCCGGATTCGAACCACGGCCTTACAGCTTTATAAATTTGAAACAGGTTCGCTCCAATCGGGCTATCACGACACTATTATATGTATATTAAAGGAATTGATTGGAATTTTTAGTAGTTAAAAGACATTACTTGGAAACCTTAGACATAATGAAAAGAATTGTATTAAAAAAAGTCAATGCGTTTCTAGGTTTGGATAGTGCGATTAAATATTTAAAAATATGGAAATAGGGGTGAACGTTTAATATTATTACCCGACTGCGGAGGGTAATGTTTTTCGAGTGTATACCTATATATATGTACCTATGTGTATCTCTTTGGTACGCAATTTTAACATATTAAGCGTCGTTAGATTCGTGTAAAAATATCTAATAACAACATGGTATAGATAAAAACATTAAATTCCAGTTATATTCTGACATAAATTACAAAAGAATGCTTCATAATGAGTCAGTCCGCTCCGTCGACAAAACGTATTTGTTGTAAAACTTTAAATAGATTTTCACTTAAAGACCATCATAAAACATATTTTGGTAATTGGTTTGTCCCCGCCTACAACATATTATAACATTCAAGTCATATTTATATGATAGTGTATTTTATTTACATTCTTATAGATTATAGAGCTTATTTTTCTCTTTTCAGTTAATTATTTTTGAAGAAGTTGGTTTTTTTTTATTTTTAAATTACCAGAAAAAAATAAGAAAAGAATGTAGTTGTAAATCTTATTTTTGGAAACAAATCCTAATATGCGTACGAAGCTATAAAATTTTAAAATGACAAAACGTGCGTCAGTTACCTTATGTAATTCAAAGCGAATATCTATATGTAGCCATCTATTAGCAACACATAATATATAGCTATACCGCACCAGCCTATTATGCTTTACCACAAGAGCTTAGGACTGCTTTTAGGATGAACGTGCCGGAGCTTGCTGCTTAAGTACGGACTGGTGGATTTTAACGACTACCATCTGATGATGGCAGCCGGGACCAACGACGGCTTAACGTGCTTTCCGAGGCACGGAGTCAGTGATCGTCACGTATCTAAGTCCGAAAAACTCATTGGTACATCCCCTGGGATTCGAACCACGACCTTCTAAACATGAAGCGGGCTCGCCACCACACTGCTCTCGCGACATATAGTTACACGTGATCTTTTAATTAGAGATGAAATTGCACGCTGCACAGTGGCACGACGTCGGTGTCAGGGAAACGTAGGGTCGTGTTTTCATGTAGCTGGAAAAGAGGAGTGCTGTTAAACATCAAAATACATACACCTTTATTTTAACACAGCTTCAGGTAAAAATTCCTTTGGAATGACATATCGTAAAAGCCCAGAAATAGCTTAATTGCGATGCAATAGTCAAGTGCAACTGGAAAAAATAGTTAGTTAGTAGCTTTGATTATCTATATAATGCCTAGATAGAAAGTCGGCGTCTAAAAACGCAGATAGAAATATCACCTAACTTTTCGGTTATAATTCAAGCACACAGAGACGGTTTGTACATGATTAGTATGGCGTAGCGAGTGTATGTGGTTTTTTGGGTCACACACACAAGTATGTAAAAGTTGAACTAATTTTTTTTGACATTTTGTTGCGAGGGTCTATCCAGACATTACATAATTAACGCTGATAATTAAATCATGGATCACATCAAGCCCTTGAAGTTCTATAAACACGGTCTATAAAGGAACGAACTCCACAAACAGTTTATTAAAAAAAAAATACAAATTGAAAGTAATTATGGCGGTCAGTCGATGCTTACGAATGGTTAACAAGAAATAATGCCTGCAGCAAAATTAGTACAAGTTCTATAAGTGCGCTAGATCTGTGTGTCTCTGAAGATAGTCACAAAAACATCGAAGTAATAATTCCATAGAAGCCTTGAGGCGAGATGTCTGTCTGACCTGCGCATTCGGGCACGCGTATCACGCTTCAGAGCCGCACATATCAGTTGCATGTGCAAGAATTTTGTTCTAATTCTAGGTGCTAATTAGTGTTAGTTGAGTAATGTTACAATCGACCGCATTTAATAACTTGATAGTAAGAAAACTGACTGTAGCGTACTGTAGTAAAGATAATACTGTTGTATACGTTGTCGATTTGTAGGCAAAACTGCTGCAGAGGACCGTTCACGACATCCGCGCAACCGCCTTCACATCTGCAACTTGTGAGCATAAGACATATACGTGATATAGGTCCGTGATATTTTAAAATTAGTTTAAAAAACGATTTCTCTTAAAATTTATCGTATGATTTGGCAGCCCTACTGTTTTGTAGAAGACAAGTCGACACGGTCTAAAGACGATGGAGCAGGGCATATTGTGCAGTAAATTTAAATGCAGCAGAGACACGTACCCCGAAATTCATTGTAGCCTAGTTAATAAGGTTTCGTAAATTGTGCTCTATAGACTTGAGGATCGTTTACATATTAAGTTACTAGCGTTTGCTCGCGGCTCTGCGAGCGTCGACGAACATTACATCCACTGAACTTTGAACGCAGCTGACTAGAACGCGCATTCTTGCATAACTCAACGACTCTAAGCCGAACTTTGTGTTATAATTTTTTTTCGGTATCTGCCTTTCCGTCGATCGTATGTAACTAGTTTTAACGGATATTACACAAAGACCTAGATACAACACAAACATCTAAGTAACCAATTGTGTGGGCCATATGCGCGGTTCGCCTGTTTTCCGTTCTCATCTTATGGCTCAGATGTGATCACTTTGGTTCTCGAACTAAACTGCTAGCATTACTCCTTTATTAAAATAATTCAAAGCTCGATGATTACAACTTTGTAATATAGTTTCCCGTTTACGTTCCCGCTTCGCTTCTTAAAGGTTGGCCGGTATAACTCCATAGAATCCTAATTCTATGATTACTCAATAAATATTTGTTGTAGTGATAAAATTTAAATAAGCACCGTTTATTTCGTTCAAGATACGAGTATTTTTATAGAAATCAATTTTATCTAAAAGTTATTGACTGATCGATTGGGCGAGTGGTTAGAGACCTTAACTGCGGAGCCAAAGGTCGCGGGTTCGATTCTCGTCCAGGTAAATATTTATGTGCATCTGGGTGTGAAATATCTATAAGTATATATTATAAAGAATATTTATGTATCAGTTTTGTGTCTGTGGCCTAGTACCCATAACACAAGCTTTGCTTAGTTTGGGACTAGTGGGCGCTGTGTGGGATGTCCTAGGTATTAATATTATTGGTCTCAGAAACTGGCCGATTTTATGCGTATTTCAAGCAAGTTCAGGCGTGAATACTTTATTGAAATCTTACAATAATTTTAGAATTTCGGGCCATTGCCAAGATAATTTAAATTAGAATCAAAATAGTAGTTATGGAAATTTTGTTTGTTATAGTTGGCGATAGAACTTTTCAATCCCGTTGTGTCTATCGCAACTTACCCATTTTCTGAACGATGACGTTAGATGAAATAGCATGCGATAACGGTCATTTTATCAGTTTTTGAATAGTTTTGTATTTCATAACAAGTTTCGATCGCGGTAAATAGAAGACTATTTTAGGTACTCTCCACCTCTTTAACTGTCCCCGTGCAAGTAACAATGTGCTCCGTTGCACCGCTACGACGTGAAAGAAAAGATAAACACGCAAGCAATATACTTTCGTATTTCGCAGTGTTACTAATAAATAAAGTCTTTATTGCTGTCCTTAGTTTTACATTTAAAAAATATGAATAATAATGCATGGGACATCCCACACAGCGCCTTCTAGTCCCAAAGTAAGCAAGTATTATGCTTGTGTTATGGGTTATTAGGCGACTGGTGCACATACTTAAATATTCTTTATAATATATATATGTATAAATATTTTATAACCGGACACAGAAGAAATAGGAATGTTAATGAACACAAGTATTTGTCTCGGGCGGGAATCGAGCCAGCGACCTTTGGTTCTCCATGGATAGCCCGTGTCAGAACGGATGGTTTGGATGGCCAGTTAGGAATGAATGACTAAAAGAAGTCCTTGTTTTATCAAAATAACTTCAGCAATTTTGACTGAAATCGAGATAAAAGTTCAGGAAGAAACACATATTTTGTTTATGGTGTGTTGCATCTTTTTATTAATTTATTTCATTTTCAGATTCAATGTGAATTATATTTGTGTATACATTGCAAATGTACGAGAAAATAACTTATCAAAGTATCTTTTGAGGAATATCTTTTGTTTGGCCTAGGTATTGTTAATCGAATCGAATCCGTTTTCTGGTTTCCGAGGAAATGAAATATATTTATATAGTTAGCACACACGTATGTTTATTAACATATATAGTAAAACTGTTCTCACATGGTTGTCAAAATCTGTTTGAGTTGTATTTGATATTGGGGAATAGACACCACTGGTAGCTTACTATATCAGCCCATCATACCCCACTACACGGACTGAGGTTTCCCTTCGGAATGAAGGTACTTGTAGCTTAATTCACCACGCTGCTCGAGTATAGGTTGGTGGATTGTAACAATTGCCATCTGGTGACACCAATGGAGACCGACGGCTAAACGTGCTCTCCGAAGTACGGAGTCAGTGATATTATATGTATTTAAGTCAGAAAACACTCATCTGTACCGGTTTTTAGAATTCGAACCACGACCTAATGAACAAGAAGTGAGCTTGCCACCACTCGGCTATCACGACCACCGGTAGCCTAAGATAGTCATATACAAGAACCTAGGAACACCAGGACGTACCTAGCATCGCGAACTAACTAATTAATGATGCACCCTTAGTAAGTCAGCTCATATCATACGACATACTCATATCATAGTAATTCTGTTGACTACAGAACGTTGTCAAGTTCCACTCACACACACTTACGTGGCCACCATTACAGTACTTCATAGGTTGTTCAGTGACAGGGAATCTAGAATTTTTATTACGTCTGTTGTCATATAAAAGTAGCATTTTAGAGCTAATTAGTTCAAATTGCACGAATACTATCGATTTTAAGTTTAATTCAATAATTTAATACGATCTTTGTTTAGTGAACATAACATTAAACATTTACAAATTTTACATTTTCAGTACACCAGAAAAAGGTCTTATGTTGGACTGACTGTACGGTTTTGCGACCTAAAGACGTCTTAACACATTCAACCTTTTACACGCACATATTTTCATCCCATAAATTCTTCACGGCAGGCCGTAAAAGAATGAACGCCAGAACTTAGTTACGTTGACAAAGTATGCGAGTTTTGGCGATGGAACTTGAAGCCAAGTTGGATTGAGTCGCTTCCATGAGATCATTCTTCTTGTCCATCGTTACTTTAAGGGCTTTGAATTTTGTGTAATAAGGAAATCACTCATAGTTGTTTTTTTATGTATAAAGCATGAATGTGTTTCTTAAAGTTTCAGTTCGTTTTTCTTTATGAACACATACTTACCTTGTGCTTTTCTTGAAGTCAGTACTGTTTTATTTGTAATTTGATTTATATTTCAGGTTTCATACCAGTTTTACGTAGATCGACTTTGGTGATTTTTTAAGTTTTGGCCTATTCACGGATATCATCCGTCGAGTCGTATTACTGCGCTGCGTTTGAACCTATTTTTTATTTAATTTTTATATTAATTTGGCTCTTCAACAATAGGTACGGAATTGCAGTACAAAAATTCAATACAAATTTTACATGTGTCAGTGCCCATTACTTACAGAGAAACACTGCAGGCGCTGAGAGATGCGCAGATATATTTAAAAAATACTCGTAGTGAGTTCGACACACAAAGATCAAGAACTTACCTTTAAAACTAACCGCTCGTGATTACTATAAAAAACAACATCCAACAAGCACTTCACCGAATTACAAAAATTATATTAACATAATAATATCTATATTCGTTTTTAGTGCATTGTACGCTTAAATGGTTACAAATATATAAAAACAAAAAATCTACCACACTAATCGATTAATAACATAAATCAACACGGTTGACGACCACTTGGCCTAGTGGGTAGCGACCCTGCCTACGAAGCTGGGGGTCCAGGTTTCGAATCCCGGGTCGGGTAGGACTTATATGATGAATATTGATATTGGTACCGGGTCTTGGTTGTTATATGTTTGTATATTACATATTTGGGGTCTAGACGTTGTTGTGATGTATACGTTATTATTATTATTATCAACAATAAATTATGTGGCCAATACAATTTTTTTTTAAACAGCTATTGATGCTACATTCAGATCTATGCCTGCTTCATGCTTTTCATATAGTGCATATATCCTGGACAGAAAACAATGCATTCTCAAGTTGGTGCGGGCCTTCGAACCTACGTGAAAAAATATTAACCTAGTTTAAAAACTAAGAAATTGCAATCGCGAAAACAATATGTGAAGTCGTATGTAACAGATACTTTTTATATAAGTAGTGTTTATATAAAAAGTAATTAAGGGGATAGTCTTTCTCTCCATGGCTTCGATTTGGCGTCGCTATCTCCATTTCAATCCCTTTTCCCCGACCCGTTACTGAGTGACAGAGATGACAGAAGAAATTCCCAAAAATGTCTATAAAATATTCCTCGAAACAGCTTGCGGGCCGTGCCTGTTTTCAATTGTCAAATTAGTAGATATCTTCTAAAACCGAAATTTCCAGCATTATTAAGAAAAACCGTTTCTAATGCGGTGTGTTTTCCTTTTTCTGAAAATCATATTGACACGGAATTTACGAATCAAATACTTTCTGAACAAAATATTTGAAGAAAATAATGTTTTTGTACAATTTATTATAAATTAACTAAACGGGATGCCGAAAAAAAAAACTAAAACACGTCGCTTTGTAACAGGATTTCTCCTATTACATATATTTTTTTCTGTACAAATCATTTAAAGAATTTAGCGAGAAACAAACTCGGGCTGGATCCTTTTTTGTATGGGAAGCCAACCGCCTTAAAAGAATTTCGCAGTTTTGGTGTACTATAAAAATATGATTCGTTTTTGAATGATACAATTTAACTCAAACTCGCCCGTGTTCAAGGAAAAGTTTTTTAAAAACACTCACGAAGTGCATTCGAAACTTACTTGTTCGAGTTGAAACGTAAATCGAGCCAAGCGAAGGAAACTGCTGACTTACATCATTTATGTGATTTATTCTCAGTTAAGTTTTTGAAAAATATTTTGTCGATTTTTAAAGAAAACTAGGAAGTAATATGAAACTTTGATTCGGAAAAAAAACTAAACAGTGTCCCTATATATTGGAACTTTGCTCAAATACCTACTGCATGCATAATGAATGTATGAATAGTGCATAGAGCCTACACTAGATGCGCTATATGGCGGACGATCGAGTGTGTGTGTGTGTGGCGTACATTTTCCGCTCATTTCTACAAGTATTCTTGTAGGCGAGGAGCACATTACATCCATTACTCACCTTATAAAACACCCTCTAAATTATAGATAAAAATCAAAATCAAAACAACTTTATTCAATGTGATATGTTTTTACACACATATTGAAAGTCAAAATGAATTGATTAGGTATCGGTTCGGAAAACTAGAAGGAGAAGAACCGAAAAGATACTCCTTCCTGTTTATTTTATTTAAATATATGATTTTCTTAATTATTTATTGAAATTTAAAATGCTTACAAATATTACAATGATGTCCATGCGCACTCATCATTCAAACAATTGTTAATACAACAATAAACTACGTTCATGAGATGTCTTTAACTCGCTTTATAAAATGATATTAGAATTTACTTTTGAACGTCTAAATCTGGGAACTGCATAGAGCAAATAAATCCGACAGTAGCGTTTGGTTTTAATAGAATTATAAACTGTCAGAAAGATGTCACTTCACAGTATCGAAACTGTCCACCGCAATTTCGCGGGGGTGAAGATCGGCGCGAGGGGACCATCGCGCGGACTGAAACCCGAACTGAAACTCACCATATTGCACCACCTAGCTAGAGTATGACTGTACGGTTTTCATGTACATAAATTAAATTTGTAGTTCATTGCTGATCCAAACCCCCACCCCACCGAATAACATATATGGTAAAATGTCTTATTACTTATGGATTTATGACAGCCACAAAATATAACAAATTTGTGTGAAATCGATTTGTCGCTCTTCATCTCTTCAACTGGGATAAAGAACATCCAACTTTGCTCTCGGTACGTTCAACTATGACTTCATTACGTCAAAGACAAACCCACAAACAAACAAACAAACACGTTAGTATTTAATAATATTAGCAAGGACAAGGTAATAAGGATTTTACACCTCAACGCGGCAATACTTTAAATTTTCAGTGAACACATATTTCAGTGAAAGACCGTACCCGACTTTTTTCTCATGGAAATGGGTAGGGATGCCTGTAAAATTAATTGGAGGGAGGTAGCGGATGCCTCTTAACCTTAATGACGGGCGTTCAGGCGTTTTTGCTAATTAATATTGCTCATTTTAATAAGGTGCTATTCTTAACTTTCCTAAAAATAGGGGGCGCGATTGATTACAGGCTTTACAAGAGAGTAATTAGATTTACAATGACCATTGTTCAAAATTTGGATACAAGTTCCAAAAATTTCTGTATTTATAGGAATAGGTGTTCTTATTTAACCCAAAAAGAATTAAATTTATTGGAGGCATAATAACAGAGATATATAAAGAAAATTTGAAATATTAATGTGAAGTAACTACTACATGCAGCGGTCGACAGCCATACAAACAAGTGCAATACGAAGAACATAGTAATTGTAATAAGTAGTTGTGATGTCATCAGTTATCTGCAAGGGCTTAGGCTTCCCCTCGGGATTAGAGTGCTTGGCGCTTAATTTACCACCCTACTCCAGTGCGGGTTGGTGGCTTTTAACGATTGCCATCAGCAGATGGCAACCGGGACCTACGGCTTAACGTACTTTCCGAGGCACAGAGTCAGTCATAGTGGTACTTAAGTCAGAAAACACTCAGTGGTACATGCTCGTTTTTGGGATTCGAACCACGACCTTCTAAACTAGAAGCGGGCTCGCCACCACTCTGCTATCACGATTTTCAGCGACATCGACATCAAACGACATCAGCTATCAATTATTGACAATTGATTTTTATTATTATAGTATTATTATTATTATAGACTATTCCTTGAAAATCTATACACAAAATATTTAAAGAAATAAATAGATGTCGTAAGGTTTCTAAAGGTTTTTTATCGACATATCACCTTCATCCCCTCATGTCTTCAATTGTAAATTGATATCCAAATTTTGACAACCCTATCTATCCAGTAATAGAATTAATTTCAAAAATCGGTAAAAGCTGTTGTTTAGTTGAGACGTGTAATATCTGAAATAAATGCTCGCATTAGGCATATATTTTATTCAATACAAACTTTGTTATCTCCTTTTATCTTCTTAAAGGTTCAATTCGAAAAAAAACTGTTTTTGATAAATATTTACGTTATACGAAAAACACTTGTGAAAATAGATCAATTTTCTGAAGCAGCGATTTTGGCTGTGTGTTGTTGTAACGAGTTTAACACCCTTTTTTACCTCAGAAGCCGAATTTCAATAAAACTTTTCTTAGAGGATGTTCACGTTACATAAGTTTCAAGTTTTTAAACTCAACCCGTTTGAACTGTGCGTGGATTTACTAATTTTAGCATCATTTTTAACCCGATTCGTGATTCAACTTATAAGTAAATCACGTATTTGAAGTCGGTATACGATTAATTTGTCGTGATAGCCCAGAGCGCAACGAACCTGTCTCAAATTTATAAGGTCCATAGGGCCATGGTTCGAGTCCGGGCGTGTACCAATAAGTTTTTCTGAATTAAGTACATTAACTATCACTGACTCCGTGCCTCGGAAAACACGTTAAGCAGTCGGTTCCGGATGCTGTAAATAGACCCGCAATAAACCCGCAGTGGAGTAGCGTGGTGGATTTAAGCTCCAAACCCCCTCCTCACCCTGGGGAAGGCCTAAACCCCTGCAGTGGGGTAAAATGGGCTGATGATGATGATGATACGATTAATTTACTTGTTTTCTACATAATATTAACATCCCTTATCAGTCCTTAAAAGCTCGAATCTTGAGAAATCTTTCCCTAGTGTTCGGCAACGGTATCTAAGAAACTTGTATTCAATATTTTGAGTTTCTAGACATGGTGGTTTCAACTCTGGGTTTTCATAACATTCTGGGGGTAGTTATGTTATCCAATCAGTCAGACAGGTATTAATTTAAATACAAAATAAATAAATACAAAAAAAGACGACCGCTTAGCCTAGCGGGTAGCGACCCTGCCTCCGAAGCTGGAAGTCCCAAATTCGAATCCCAGGTCGGATCAGTATTTATATGATGAATATTGATACTGGTATCGAGCCTTGGTTGTTATATGTATGTGGTGTCTTTGTTTGGTACCAATCCACAAGCTACAGCTTAGTTTGGGGCCTAGATGTTGTCGTAATGTATACGTTATTATTATTATTAAATAAAAAATAAACAAGTTATTGATAGATAAATAAAAATAGAGTGAGTTGTGTTGCGCTCAAATGGTTATGTCATAGAGTAAAATAATTTGCATTTGGTGGTTACCTATAATACGAGTAGGTATGTTTAGAATTGATGAGAGTTTTTTTAGAAATGTAACAGACGAAATATTTGTAAAAATCTAATTTAAAATATTTATGTGGAGATTTATAAAATACGTTATATGCTCATGAATCTTCTGTTAGATAAAGTACTGAATTGAGAAGTTGTAGTTAAATTCAAGTCGTACATAAATGAGATATCGTTCGAGTAAAAATCACATAAGATAATTTGCAGAAAGACAGAAAAATGTACGCAGACAAAGTATTTGTATTTTTTTTTCTAGTATTATTTTAATACCGTACCCTGAAACCAGGTTTTCTCATCTCATGATAGTAAAGTTCAATGCTGAGATCATCTTGCAATTTAAATTTTCTAGTCTGTCTTTTTACAGAGAAACTTTATTTTTGTTGAAGAATACTACAACGGTTAGAGTAGAATGGAATAAAAACTCGAGAAAAACTTTACGTATTCATAAAGGAAAACTACGTTATTTTAATAGTCAGTATTACGTCGCCGGGTTCTAAGTGGTACTCGTATAGTAAAAAGCTCACAAATTCATTAAACTTTTATTTTGATAAAACAACAAATATCCACACGTAATTTTGCCACTCATTGTCAAGGGTTTTTTTTTTGCTTTGTCATGTTTGGTTTTTTCGAGGTCCTAGTGTTTTCCAAAAAGCTCCCATAAAATAACACTGTTATTCGATTGATGTTTACCATGATTTATGGAACAAAACTAGTGACGGGTACCTAATTTAAATATCGATAATCGACTTCAAACATAAACCAAAATCGTTTGTTCAAAGTTGAAATATAAGTTAAATTGAATGGCTTGTTAATCCGTGGACCATAGACAATCGTAATAATTTTGGTAGCATGTAAGTAATATCTAAATTTTATTATGAATTTCCTTAAATTGTTTGGAAGTGGTTCAAGAATTAAAAGGAGGACATGCAACTTACGTATATAGGCAATTATATAGCCTACTCTATCGTAGACGGAACCTAATTTAATTAATTAATTAATTAAATTTTTATTTTAATAAATTCATTATTTTAATTATTCAACGACACCTCTTACCGTTAGGACAAAAAGTTTACACTCGATTTGCAAGTATGAAAGTTTTCATAGAATATTTTTTTTCTAAGTTATATTCTTACACATCTATGTTTATAATCTTAAAAGTACAAATTGACTAGAAGCCCTCTTCTGTGTTTACCGTCTAATGACTCATACTCTAGCTAGCTGGTGCAAGATGCCGAGTTTCCCCGCGCGCCGGTTTTCATCCCCGCGAAATTGCGTTAACAGTTTCGACATTATGAAGTGACATTTTTGACTCTATTAAAACTAAGCACTGCTGTCAAATTTATTTACTCTATGGTTATAATGTACCAGGCCAAAGGAGAATGTCCATTCACGGTACTGAGTTTTCTCATGTATCAAACCATTTGTAAATTATTATATATATTTTAGAAGCTGTCTTACCATTTTTCTACTCGTTTTAAACAAGAGATTCATTTTAAAACTTGAAAAAGACTTATTGTTGACTACAAATTTTCACCTGGTTTATCAATATAAAATTAACAAAATAGTTGCCATAATGAACAAACAAGAATGTAAATAAATAATAATAATTGATAAATAAATTAATAATTTTTAAACATGTTATCTCGGTGACCGTTAGTTTGCACCATCTGCTTCCTTAAACAAGAATGCTGAAAGAAAATTCCGATCGATACTATTATAAATTACAATTAAAACAAAAAAAAAATGTATCATAACACCACCATCGAATAGAAAAACGTAAGCATCTGATTTTTTGATTCTTTTATAGAACTTCGTAACTCTTTGATTCCTCTAATCACTAATTTTGATAGTAAATTGTTGTTTTTATACACCGTTTAAAACAACTTTGGAATTGACGCAACATATATACTGTGGTTCATACTTCGATGGGCTTTATCCTTTAAGTTAGTTTAGAGCACTAATAGTCTGCGAATAAAATGGTTGTGGAATACAAACAGACAGACGGATATAAATAAATAAAAATGGTCATGCGAAACTAAACCGTATTTAACCCTAACTCAGTCACATTCGGACCAACTTATACACGTAAAGATGCGAGCTTCCGGAATCTCTGCTAGGTTTTCGAGAACAGTTCGAAAACACTTTCAAGGTAAAATGCTGTTGAAGGTCCTATTATTGACCAAGTAATTACGATAAGGGTCGTCCATAAATTACGTCACACTTGAGGTGAAAAGGGGTGGGACAAGTGCGGCAATTTCTATAAAAAATAATTTATACTCTTATAACTCTGTAGAAATTATTGAACGGAATATATTATTGGAATATTTTTTGTAATCTTTTGATTAATTATAATTATTTTGAGTTATTGTATTATTTATTCAAAATAATTAACGAACCCTGAAACCAAAATACCATTGCAAAGTACATATTTCAAATTGTACTGTGTATTTTTTTGGAACGGTTTTAACTAAAAATTACTAAACACATTTTAATAAAGTTGCCACGTCATCATTGGTAAGAAAATCGATTTCTGTCTCAAAGTAAATGTAAATAATAATTTTCATATTAGACACCGGTGTTTTGATTGTCTTTCTTTCCAGCATAGGCTTCCCAAAGTCTTCTCACAACGATCTATCGTTGTTTGCTTCTTTCGTCCTAGTGGTGCTTGCCACCTTTTTAAAATCATTTTCCTACTACGATACTGTCTGCCTTTGTTTCTTTTTTGTATATATAAAAATATATATGTAAAATATAATAATAGTTAAACAACAAAATGGTTATTTAACTAGTTAACTATTAGTTATACATTTTATATGTCCAACATGTTATGAGGTACGAAAAAACTTAAATATTCACGCTGTAAGTTCGTGGCGTACATTAGGAAACTTTAGGGAGAGTTCATATTCTAACTCCGAAATTGCTTGGTTTGTTCGCTGAGAAGCATTAACGTTTCAGCCTGTAACAGTAATATTACTACAATAGCTTGTACTAATTAAGCGGTTTAAACTAAATAAGCTTGTCGATTTCAAATTTAGTATTAAAATCAAATCTTAGATTCCATTTTGGCAATGTCGAATTATGTTTTGTTTTTGAAAATATCGATGAGGCCGTTCTTAAGTAGTACAAAAAAAAAACGACAAGACAAGACAACGACACATTAATAAATTGCAATACGAAGAGTTTACGTGGAGTACATTTCCAAAGTTTATCGGGGATGCGCGAAACTGCAAAGCCTACAGAGTGATACCGTATTTAAATTTGCTTATTCGTTTTAGAGATACACATTTACCGCAGCGCCCTCTGGTGACATATAACCGGTAAACATATCCAAGAACTTAGTCTGAAGTAATACCTATGTAAAACAAAAAACCATATTAAAATTCAACTAACAGATTTAGACAGTTAATCTACTACCGCGCCTCTTGGTGGATCGGTGGCCTGGTGGCCTCGTAAAACATGTCTAAGAACATACTCTGACGTAAAATCCATGTAATACCAAAAAAAAGAGATGCTCTGAAGTGACATCTACGTATTACAAAAATCTGCATCGAAATAGGTCCAATTAGTTTTTGAGGAAAATGGTAACAACATACGCATAAACACACAAACACACAAGTTCTTATCCCAAACGCATATATACAAGCTTCGTCCCGTCGTTTAGCTGGTAGAGGGGTACCTTCCAAATTTCATCTATATATTGCCAATAGTTTCCGAGAAAAACCACAGACAGACAGACGGACGGACATGGCGAAACTATAAAGGTTCCTTTTTTGCCATTTGGCTACGAAACCCAAAAAAGTACCAATTTCAAATTTTAAGTGAATTTTTAGACTCCCATACCTTAAAAATAATATCTGATGTCTCAGCCACACAGCCCATCTAGGCGTGTATTATGGGGCACTAGACAACTGATGTACATTACTTAAATATTCTTTACAATATATACGTATAAATACTTTTACATCCAGACACGGAACTTCAATCGAACAGGCGACCCTTGACTTCGTAGTTAGGGACAACTCGGCCAATCGGTCAGTCGAAAAGGTCACCTGGTCGAAAAGGCAACCATGCACCAGGCCGACGTCATTTCTACCTTCATTTCATGAAACAATAGAGAGATACATAACAATTTCACAACGGCATAGATAATTATTGGAGTCAAGGTCAAAACATTATTTCGTTCGGGATGCAAACATTACGCGTTCTCTCATTACCACGCCCTCTAACGGTAGTACGTGCCTAAATAAATATTGAACCAATTTACAGTTGTACCCGTCCTATATTCTCGGATATACCATTGAGAGTCTTTGTTCGCCATAAAAAATATTTTCGCATACAAATGTTAAAGATGGTGTAAGCGATAGTGTCACTTTGATATTTTTTTTTTCATAGAAAAATATTGTTTGAATAGAATTATCTACATTTATCATTATCATGCATTTGCTCAGGCCACTGCATGAGAAGAATTTTTGGTGAAGGATCCATGGTCCCACCGATTTGACTGACTTGACTGGTAGGACCACATAGTCCCACTAAACTTATAGTTTGATCGGAACCGCTGTACTGCGCCTTAGGTATGTGCGCGACGAGGAGGGAAGGCAGCTCCTATGCTTTGACGACGGACTGACAGAGCAGATCTGCCTCCCTCCGCGTCGCACACATACTTAAATTTCGTCTTTTCTTTTCAACATTTTCGATTTTCCGTAAAAAGTTACGGCCGATTTTAGAAAATTTGGTATCATACAATGCTCTCCAAGCCTCTGCATTTTTTGACACCACTGGCTTTCGTCTACCATCATAAATTTCGGAAATATAGCCGAATTACACTCCTTCACAAAAATGACCTAATAAACATTTTCAATGTTAAAAACTTAATTTCTTATTGTGTAATTTTTCACAATATGTTAACAAGAAACCATGGAAAAGAATTTAAAAAAATCGAAATATTGAAGTAAAATGCACATTTAGGGAAGATTTTTTTCTTATGATGTACCTATCAAAATATTCAATAAATTAAAAACGTATAAATTGAATTCGATTAAGGTTCAATGGGTTAATACAACTGTTAACGCCATTTGTATGGGAATTCGCCAGTACACAATCCTCTCACCATGAACACTCATTCCATTATGGAACCTTTCATCGTACGTCGTCCGAAATTCACATGGCACATTTTCATAATGCTATCGTATGCTCAATACTAAACCCATGTGCTGTACATATTACGCTTGATTGTAGTTTTGAAACTACATTGTTGGAAATTGAAATATATATGCAGTGTATTGATCAAAGGTCCTCACGTCGCGTCGGGCGCCTTATAATAGGAAACTGCCATCAGGGATTCCGTATGCTCAATTTGCGTACGACAACATACACCGGTAATTGATTCACATCAAAGGACTCAAGAACAAAGCGCGCGCTTTAATTGGTACTAGTTCTGCGGACCGATGGACAAGACGTGGTGTAAGTTTACCTATAGAACGAACTGCACTCTGGTGTGTGAAGAAAGTTCGTAACTTCACTGAAAAAGTAACTTAAGCCCCAATAAAGCACGCATGCAAGCTTTTTTTTTTAAATATAAAGTGAAGTCTTTTATATCTTTACTCTTATTTATAATTTCGATTACAAACTTATCACTGTACTTGGAAATTATTTTTAACTTTTTAGTACGGTTAGCTATTAAAACGTGTTTACTTAAAAAAATATAACTTTTTTTATTTTTATTTTTAGTCTTTCAAACGAAATCAACTACAATCCGATATTAGCTGTCACACTGTGTTAAGTGATAGTAACCTAAAAAAACTTACAGATTTTTTTCCCTGAACATCCTGTTCAAAATTTTTAAATACGAAGTTTTGAAGTTGATTAAAATTATGTTAAAAGATTCCGTCAATTGGTACATACACACAGGATAAAATTTTAGTAACCAGCCAAAAATTTTCTAGATGTTAGGTATCACCAATAGACCTCATTACGTAAATAAAAATATAGGTCAAATATTCATAATCAATAACAATACCACGCATCTCGTAAAGCATACATACGCATTGTGTGTTGTATTCATAATCACGCAATGCACTGCTGTAGCGGTTATGCACACAGATTCGTACAAATTTTAAAATATCCAGTATCTAGATCATATTTTTACTCAAATTGCGAAAAATAGATTTTTAGATGCTGTCATTTCGCTCATATGCTATCTAAGACATACGCATTGAGGTGAAACTAATAAAAGCGTGTTAAAAAAGTAATAAATTTTTTTATAGTATGTAACATTGTACATGTAATTGGACAAATCAATAAATTTTTCGTTCAATATTTTGAACTTTTCAGTCCATTACTGACAAAAAAGTTATCTCATGAATTAGACTTTACAAAATACTAAATACTTTTTGTCCTCGATTACTTTGATACGATTTTTATTAAATATTTGATATGTAGTGATTTCCGAATAAACTAGTAATTTTTGTATGTTTTTAAAACCACATTGTATTGTGTGTTAGCCATTTCTAGATAAAGCATATAAAAACATTGAAACTATGTAAGAGCTTTGTACACCTTGCGTCATAAAAAAGTTATGCACTTTCTTCAGACAGGCAACTTTTACTCTAGTAGAAAATTTTCATAGGATACAAAACTAATCGATGAAGTTGAAAAAAAGGATATGGACATCGGAACGGAAAATCACAGCGAAGTCGCGATTAAAAGCTATTAATATAAAATAATTGTTAGGGTGCGTAAAAAGACGAAAACGCAATGTATTATATACAATACCTCGACTGACCGGTTGGCCGAGTGGTTGGTGACCATAACTGTGAAGCCAAGGGTCACAGGTTCATTCCCGCCCGGGACAAATATTTGTGTGCATGAACATGTCCATTTGTTCCATATCTGCATGCAAAATATCTATATACTATAAAGATATAAGTTACTAAGGACTGGATGCCGCAGTGTGGGATGTCCCAGGTATTATTATTATTCCTATTTTTATACTTGTTAGGATTCAGTAGCTAAATGACAAAAAAGAACCCCTTTTTTGTCCTGTCCGTCTATCGGCCTTTCACAGCTTTACACTCGGAGATTATTAGACTACAGATTTAATTTGGAAAGTAGGTATAATTTATGAATTGCTATGTAACGGAGGGGTAGTACGCCATACATGTAACTGAGGGACGAAAAATGATTCCACATTTTTTCCACAAGGATTCCACAAAGGTTACATATAAGATAGGTATTTGAAAATGATATAGACGTTCAAAATTACTTTTTGTTTAAGGCAATAGTTGTTGAGATATGCGCTCCTAAATTCTTACAAAAGTGTGTTTCCACCCTTAAGTTTTCAACTATGCGGTGGAAAATTCTAGAAAAAATTAAATTAACAGAACTTAAAAAAAAAAAAACAATCTCAATAAAAGTTGATTTGAATAAAATATTTAAATACTTTCTAAGATATTTAATTTTAACATGTACGCTTAACCTAACTACGGAACCCTTAACTGTACGTGCTCCGATGCACTTAGCCTATTTTTTAATTTATTTATTCAAAAGTTTATTTTTTTGGAAAGCAACACTCTCATCCAAAAGTACCGAAGCGATTGTTTTCGAAATTCACTTAGTACACACAATTTTCAAAATGAAATAATTTTGCGGTAATATAGTCCTATTAATTTTCCTAATATTTTTTTTGTACCAATTCCAGTATTCGAGATCGTTTATTTAAGGAGTAAATGGAGCAAATAGAGGGAGCCGTACATGTGCTATAAATTTTCTTATGCCCTAGGCCATTCGTGGTTTGGCCAACGAAGATCGTTATTATAGATATGCCACGACACCTTGCCGGATATTTAATTTGGTTATACCGTGTTCCCCTTGCACATACATAGAAATTTCGTTTTAAACCTTTTTTCCGTTATATATTGCTTTTGCCCTCCGAGAGGACGTATTTAATCCAATAAAATGTAGATGTGTTCACCGTAAGCATTTATACGGATCGCTGATAATATTGTTACGAGCTACTAGTCCAGATATCGGGGATGCACTAAAACACAAATTTCAGTTAACCTTATTTTATTATAATACGAAATCACAAACAAACTTAAGAAGAAATAATACCGTACACAAGTTACACCGTTATCTCACTCCACACTTTGCAGTTAATCGCACTTGACTTATTCATAAAAACTGTCCCGTTCGACGTCTCATCATCGCTTTTATACCCTCACACCCCTCCACCAAATCACACGTCGCGTATATTCCACTTCACGAGTATTCTAATTAAAGATTACATTGCTATTTTTAGTGTCAGAACTTGCTCGACCGTGGGAAAGAATTTAGACGCCTCGGCTCCTAATGAAAATGTGCGTTGATTTTTCTGAATATCGAGGCGCTGTTCTTTATAAAGACCGTCTTACGAATTAATTTAATAAATTCGTGAAATATATTTCTTTATCATGATTTTTCTGATTCTATGAATGACCGTAGGAACTTTTCGAATAAATTCGATGACACGTCGACGTGCTATTATAGATAGACGTCACAATATTATTTACTGATATCAATAATCCATAAATTTTACATCTTATGATAAATAAGTTTTGCACATCCGATGTATTTCGTGAAAGCTCATTTTAAATTATTTTTGTTCTCGCTGTTCTGATAATAAAAACCGCAGAATGATATGTATTTATTATAAGTTGAATATTTTTTAAGGTTCTGGACCCAAAGTTCACAAACGGGAACTCTTTTACTAAGGCTCCACTGCCCTTCCGTCTGTCTGTCTGTCTGTCACACGACTGCATCATCTGAATCGTAATGAGTAGACACTTGAAATTTTCACATATTGTGTAATACTATGGCCGCTATAACAACAAATAATAAACATAAGATAAAATTAAAGGGGGTCTCCATGCAAGAATATTTCTTTTTTTTTTCGATATTTTTGGTGATTAGTAATTGTAAGATCCTTGCTTACAAAAAATTTCATGGAGTACGTACTGCTATGAGTGCTATAAAATAAAATAATAAAGATATAATAAAGTTAAAATTACAGGGGGTCTCCATGCAAGAAACTTTAAAAAATGTTTTAAGTGACTGGTAGTTGTGAGATCGTTGGTTACACTTAGAATTTTCGTGGAGTATGTACTGCTACGACTGCTATATTAACAAATAATCAAAATAAAGTTAAAAATTAAAGGGGGTCCCCATACAAGAAACGTGTTTTTTTTCATAACGAACGGTGCTATGTAACCTTTCATGTTCGCACTCATAACTCGCATTTGGCCGGTTTTTTTTTCAATTTTATAACAAACATGCTAAATGTAAGAGTTTGGTAAATCTCCTTCATTGAATTGTCCTAAATAAAGAAATACAAAAATCATTAAAAAGAAAATGTTTTAAATCAGATTCAAAATGGTATTTGCAAAACTAAAAGTCAAAAAAACCTTTTGTGCCAAGATCGAAAAAAAATTGTTTTTAAATTACGACTTTGCAGCGCGAATTAGCGAACGAACAAATAAACACCTTTATCGAAACTATAAAATACTAGCGGAACTTAATAATCATGTTTAATATATACTCACATTTTGTACTATAAACAGTTCGTAGTTAAAATTTTAGGTTTCTATGAGAACAATAGGGCTAGATTGTGTAAATTTATTACCTTTCTCCAGATGTAAATTACCTTTGACCTCAACAAGCCACTGTTCATTATTATGCGGTCCGGTTCGCTTATTGTGTTATTGTAATTATACGTTACGTTATTAAAGTCCTTACTAGACGTATGTTATATTAGATAAAATTTAATATCTGTTACTACTGTTAAGAAGCTACCTAAAATTATGAATGAGTATGGCTTGGACAAAAATTTTTAACATATATATTTTTTAATTTTTTTTTAGAAAATATGAACCAATGTATACATTTTTCTGTAAATAAAAAAAAAAATTGTAAGTAATTTCCATAGTTATTTTTTACAAAAATTGATGAATGACATATATGTAGATATATGTCATTCAGAAAAAAATATTGGATGACAATACTACCACAACGTTTATAAGTAGGAAAAATAGTGTTTTATACTATAATTTTGTAACTTAAACAACGATGTAATTTGTAATGAAGACAAAAAAAAAACTTGTAAACAAGAATTTTGTATATTTATCGAGAAATTTATTTAATTCTATTCCCAGTTACTATATATTTTTTGAAGCACCATACCGGGGGTAATTGGATGCGGAAGGCGGAGGACCTTGTGTGGGGGCGAGCCTTGGGAGAGGCGCATATCCTACAGTGGAGAGACACGGGCTGATGATGATGATGATGATGATGATGATGATGATGATGATGATGATATATTTTTTCCGTGCATGGCGTAAACTGAACAGATGTTTACAATTGGTTTTATTTTAGACTGCCTAATGTCATAATATTTTTATTGATTCATGAGGATTACCATTTCATTTGGCGTATATACCTCACCTTAATATTTATAATTTAATTTTAGCTTTGGTTTTCTACTATGGAAAGTAATAAGCTCGGTCGTCCAGATGACGTTATAAAGACAATTTCAACGTCGAATAAATTTTCATATATATCTGGCTAGTTAGTAAATGGAATAAAATTATATTTTGCCATTATATTTTTTATTTGATATTTTACACAATTTTAGGTTAATCTAGAACGTTATATTTAAAATTAGGGTTCAGGTCCAATTTTCATAAATTTTGGTACATGTTTCAAAAGTATTTGTATTTATAGAAGTAGGTGTATTTATACAATAAGAAAAATATTGAAATAACAATTGTATGTACAAATTATTGCAGGGTTTTATATAAAGTTTCGTTACTTTACATTCGAAAAAAAAACAATCGGATTCCAATTTAATTTAATTCATTGTGGTAGATTTTAATTTTAAAGAAATTCAAGAACTATCAATTTTATTCAAATTGGCGTTTCAATTGTATATATTAGATACTGATAGGTGGAACTTGTATATTTGCTTCGGTAAAATATTAATTTAAAGTAATAAATTCGGCATGAACGCTGTGTACAATGTAGCGTGTAACCATTCCTTAAAGAGGTTAATGCAATAAGGCATTTTGCTTTATAATTTCTTTCTATGGACATCATCAACAAGTTCTCCGAATGAAATATTTCATCTAAAAAATGTACCCAGGCTTTCGTTCTATTATTTATTTTATTTTTGTAACATAACGTCACCTGGCACGAAAACCGATATAAATTTAAAGTCCTAAATAACCCGAAAAATTTAGTTTTTATTTATTTATATTGAAATAAAAGAAAATATGCTAATCACTATAATTGGGATACCCCTAAAGTAAATATTTTAGTGTATCCATGCTGACTACAAATAAAATATCGAAGTTGTTTTCGAACCAAAAACGAGGTGATATATAAAAGATTTCTTGTATGATAGCTAAGAATGTTTCAACAATGAAAGTATTTCTCGTATCGAAGCCACTACAGAACGAGCTAAACCGTTTTAGCGACTACGTCAATAGAGTTCGACCAATAGTCATTTGATTTATATAGAAAATAGCGCTCGTAAATCTACTTCAAGATTATTTTATTTTCAGTTCGGTGAGATTTCTTCTATTACAGTGAATATGTTGTAATATATTGTAGTGCAAATATAGTAATAATATGATGTATAGAATTGCAACGTGTATCTCGTACGAAATCAATTGATGCATATAGAACAATAATAGAAATATGGAGAAAGAAGGCTTCACCTTGGTCCCACCGATTTGACATACTGGTAGAACCACTGGACATAAACCTGAGCATAAAATGATTTTTAATGTGTTCGACTTCAAAGAGAATTTTATTTCAAATGAAGAAAAAATTTTAGTTTTAATTATTTACTTAATAAAAACACAAATAAATATGTATAGTTTTTAATCTTTTCTAGTTTATTCTTTCCAGTAAGACCACGGCTACATAGTTGTATACCGTGGTCCTGCCAGTAGGTCAAATCGGTGGGACCATGGGTCCTTCACCGAAAAGTCATAAGTGAATTTCGCGACTCGCGTGCCTGTTTAAACATGATCAAATCAATTTTACGAATAGGTACATCATCCGCAATGGGTTTGGCCCATTTTCGATCGCTGAATTCCATAATTCACTTAATTCTTGAAATGGGGCCATCCCCATTTCAAGAATTAAGTGAATCTTTCGAAATCATCGAAAGTTGGCTAGGTGCCGGGATGTATTTGATGTAAAAAGGCGCACATGGACGAGGGCTATCGCATGGTCCGATTTGTTGAAATCGGACCAATAGGTTTTTCGGAAATTCGAAAACAATCCAAAATTTGGGCGAAAAATATCTGACTTTATTTTACTTCCGACTTAATATTTCAGAACTGGGAGTAGATAAGAAGAAAAATCAAAAATGCTTTACCATCTGCTAGAATCCGTAGTTGCATTTTCAATGAACCCGATAGTTGCGGGAAGCGCGAAATATGTGGTTTTTTTAAAATTGGCCTGATGATTATTAAGATTGAAGGAAATAAAGTTCTTGAAACAACCTCTCAAAATATCGATATTTTAAGAATTTTCCATTTGCTCGTGATTTATCTGACGTCAAAACTATGGCTGTGACGTCATCTGGACAAATGAGCTTCTTCCGCTGCTTCCGCAGTAAAAAATATAAAAAAATTAATATAAAATCAATTAGGCTAGTCGGTCACTATATCAAATGAAATTGTATTCCTCATAATTCAATTAAATATTGAAATAAATAAATAAATCACATTTATGAAGTCGCAGCAAAAACAAACAATAAACGTCTGTCCAGATTAAGGCACAAGGGTATTTTGTTGATGAGATAAAATAAAAAAAAATTACTAAAAAATTAAAGACTTGCAAATATTTAATTTTGAGATGACGTTATAGATTGGTTTATATATTAAAATGATACTAGTACCTAAAAATTTTTGGACCGAGTCCATTGCAAAAGAAGCTTTAAAAATGAATTTTCTCCAAAACAATAAAAACATTGTTTTTTATACATAGATATTTATATATTGTAACATAAAAGAATTATCCTAACATTCCTCAATTAAAGTATTGTCAAATGTCAGATAGAGTCTTTTTAATTTTTTTTTTCGAATAGTTGGCTAAAATTAATGTATATTTTCAAAATGACATATTTTACATATAAGACGGAAAGCGACCCTATATTTCCAAAATGATTTACCATTTCTGACCAATATTATATTGTTATGTGCTTCATTACATAACTTTCTCATACTTTCACGATAAAAAAAAAAGATATTCTTTCAGTAAATATCCGAATGAGTCCTTTGCGTTTGTGTATATGTATTATCTCTCAGGGCAATCAACTTCAGGCAAGTAACGATGGGTCAAGGGATTTATAGTATATGCCATAACTTTAGTATGTTCGTATACCCTTGGGAGGGCATCTGAGGGAGTTGAGGGCACCTACAACACTTTCTCTGAAACGCTACGACTGAGTGCTGTTTAGGATAATATTATGCTCTGGATTGGATATCCGAATTAAATAATATATTTGTGGGTTTTTTCTTAAAGCTCATTTATCGGTAGTTTATGAGAGGAATACAAGTTTTATGGAGACCAGTGGTATTTATTACTCCTATCCAAGAGATATGCCCTCGGGTCGTGATTCAGTGTTGGTGAGATATCCGATAGTTTGTTTTAATAATACTTTCAATATACAAAATCGACTACATTCTCTAATTAAAATTATTGCAATTGTAATTCTATCATTTAACATTTATTAATAATTCCAATTCAATTCAATAATTCCAATACCTGGTAGCAAAGAGACTGTGTCGTATAGCTAAGGTAATTAAAAACAATTAGGGAGACTTTTGTAGGAACCAAAATGATTTCAACTACAATAATTTACGAATAGAAAATTTTTAAGTACATCTTTTTATAATTTTATAAATTAAGATAATGTCAAAAAATCGATTTTCTAAAGTATTTTTTCTTGATTCATATTTTTGTGATCGACAGGTATGAAAAAAGGATTTGGAAAACAGCATGTCGACCTTTAATTAATTGCCGAATTTTAAGTACTCAAAACTGACGGATTAGTATGAAACCATTGAAGAATTTTGATGAAGCGAAATAAGTATGTAAGGATCGTACAACGTGGAGATGCCTATCCCTCTGGAAAGAAGGTTATAGCTTATGCATGTATTTATTTTATCACAAGTAAACATAAATTATATAAAAAACTAAGTTGTGTAGCTTTTTTCTTATCCAGACTGTAACTTTCTCGAGACAGCCATAGTTGTACATAAGGGTGTGCCGCAGCGCTGCACCGAGTCAATGTTTGGACGACCTCTCAGCCACCACTTGTTCCTATTTCTGTTCTCCTGATAATACTTGCCAGTAAGTAAATGGATTTTCACTCTAGTGGCTTGTTGATAAAGCAAACAAATACTATGAAATTTTACTATAGGTTAAAATTAAATTGTTTGTAGAAATGTGAGGTGCGGGTTAAAGGATGAAATAAAAAGACGAAATTTAAAATCATATTTTTTTAATAGGTATAATTCTTTTACACACTCACTACGTACCTACTGCTTTGTTCTCATGATTTGTGTACATATAAAAGTTTCTGCATTTTTTTAATACTTCTGGATTTCTAGTTGACATCAATACAGCGCCATTTGTTACCTATAATAGAAAGTTTATTTTAATTGTTTATAACGTCATTCCGAAAAACTCTGTACAAATATACTTAGACATGCTTAAAATACCTGGGACGTCCTACACAGCGCCATCTAATCCAAAGTCTAGTCCCAAAGTGAGCAAGTTTTTTGCTTGTATTATGGGTACTAAACAACTGATATACACACTTAAATATTCTTATTAAAATATACATATATTCTACACCCAGATACGGAACAAATACACATGCTCATGCATACAAATATTTGTCTCGGTCTGGAATCGAATCCGGGACATTTGCTTCTGCAGTTAGGGTCTCTAAGTACTCGCCAATCGGTTAGTCAGTCAGTTTATTATATTACTTGCTTAAGTTCGTTTCGAATGTGAGCTAAGCATATTTTATAGTATTTTTAGACACACGGCATATTACTTTATATTTTCGGAAAAAAAAAATATAAATGTTGAACACTTTGGTCCAACCTCATTCTAATAAGGTTAGTTAGTAATAAAAGTTTATTATGTTATCTAAATTAAAAATAAATGAGGATAGGCAACGAATCGGACAGCGCTGTTTATCCAATAAAATATAAATTATCTAACATAGGTATTTGTTTTCGAAGTGAATGAGTCAGCTTCATTGTTCGCCATCCCTCAACGAGATTTTCCATACGCAAAAAGCAATTTGCGTGATAACGTTCAGAGAAAATTGGTTTCTCTTTTCTTTCCGCCATTGAATTTATTGCTCGGCCCGAACTGAGTGATATTTATTGCATTATTTTCACATATTCTCTGTTATCCAGGTCTCAGTCTATTTCTTAGTCCTAGATTACGTATGTTCCCATTCGTCTTGTAACTATTCACTTGGGGTATTATTGGCGAGGATTTTGATTTTATGATACCATGATAAATAAGGCAGTATTTGACGACTTTTTTATCTAGTGCATCCGTTTTGTTTAATTCTGTATAGGAAAATCATAGATGTGGTATGACGCATAGTTATAATGAAAATCGAATTGTGACGTGTGAATTTCTTACAGAATAAATTAACATAAAATAAACTGCCAAAATAACGACAGCCCACACCTGAAATATTACGGCAAAATAATTTTAATTATTTTCGTTCGATAGTAGGTACTAAAATAAACGTCAAAATGGTGTTGCAATAAAATATTAAAATTAAAATTAATTTATTAATTTAACAAAGATTGCAATTGCACAAGAAAAAATCGTGTTAATATAACACAATACAGTAGTTTAGTAATGTTGAAAATCAAATATTTATCAAGAAAACATGAAAATAGATTTTATAGGATAACAAATTTAAACTAACTTATATTCGGTTGAAGATTACGGAACTGATAAGCTATTAAAAGTTAATGTCTGTATTTTTCTAGAAAAAAAAGTAGTTTAACATTATTTTTCAATACATATGCGTAAACCGCGTAAAGCAACCCGGTCGCGCCCCTTGTTCCCGCTACTATTACATTTGAAGTATCTACTGAATTTTTATTGCAAACGTATTGAAAATGATGCTCGTACTCAGTAAGCTGGCTATTATAGTCATCGGTTATAAACAGTCGCCTCCGCCTCGTGCCTATTAACACCTAGACTATAATATGCAGCTTACCGTACTTGCATCATAATGTACTATTAAATGGCCTGACGTTACACGATACCATATCGCCATCTCTGTCTGAG